>JAQZBX010097626.1:0-11671 GCA_029593785.1 Cabassous unicinctus | reverse complement strand
CAGGAGAGTATGGAAACCCTGTAGGTGGACGAACCCTTCAGCATGCTTTGAAATACCTCATAGAGGAAGGGTGTTTTGAGAACGTTCCCGGTTTGGTTCAGACTTTGGGCTGTGAAGGTGCTTAATGAAAAATGGGTTCCCACTGCCTGGGCAGCTTGAGGATGCAGCAACTCTCACTCCCGGTGTATCAATGCAATTGAACATGCAATAATTCTGGAAAGAAGGAAGTTGGAACTCCACCTCATTCCTCTCCACCAGGGACGGTCCTCGTGCTGTCACCACCGGTCTGCCTCAGCTGGGGAGTTCTGATGGACTGGGCACTGCCTTCCATGGGCCATTTGGAAGCCAGTTGCCTGGAACGCAGAGAGGCTAAAGCCCAAGGCCTGCTTAACCACGGTCTAGTTAAAACTCCTGAAACTTGCATCTTCTGTAGCCTCAATTGCCGCATATCAGTTTTAGAGGCTCTCAAGCCTGACCCGTCCTGGGCCAGAGCCCTGGGGCTTGCTCTGAATGTGGGAGGGGGAGATGGTTAAGAGGAGGGGACTAGCAGCTGAATCAGGCCCTAAGATTGCAAGAATGATGTTGGGGAGGGGATAAGGCTATGAGGAGGAAGGAGGGATGCAGTGCCCCCCAATCCCCCCAGTAGAAGCGGCAAGGCCTCTGTGGCCAGGGGTGAGGGCGGTGTGGGGGAGGGGGCGGCGCAGCATTTCTGCTAGCTGGCCCCACCTGCTTTTGGTGCCCAATTGCCTGGCTGCCTCCCCCCCACCAAAGCTGCTCCCTGGGAGTCTTCCCTCCATCATTTTCCACCCCCTAGAAGAGGCAGAGAGGGTGTCGCAGGGGCCACTTGCCATTAGCAATGTTATTAGGGCAGCCTCTGTTATGATGAGGGCGTAAGGAGCAGATGGGACCTGGTGTCAGCACTGGCCCTCTGAAGCTGCGCAGAGAGCTCCAGGTTCTGGGCCCAGTGGAGACCCCTGGGAGAGGAATGCCAGGTGTTCTGGGTGAGGGCAGGGCAGCTCCAGGTAAGCGCTCAGCCTGCTGGGATGTCTCTGGTGGCATTCCCGAAGGGCAGGTGGGCACAGAGTGCAGCACAACTCCATCCTATCCCACGTCCAGTGGCAGGAGGAGCAAGTCGTCATTGCTGGCAAAGGACTGGTAACTCCTGGAAAGCACAGGGCTGCATCATCCGATATTGCCACCAGCCTCAGTTTCCAATCACCATGAGCTTTGCCCTTCTTTCAGACCCATCCCTCTCAGGAGTGAACAGGATGTGCTCCTTTCACAGAGGGATCTCCAAGTCCTTGGCTATGCATGAAGGCTAAGTACAAGCGGAGCTAACCCAGAGCTGTGGGGTGGCGCTTACAAGAGCTCCTTTTGCCAGAGAAGGATCTAGAAGATGGGCGTCTTCTCACACCTTTCTGCTCTTGCCAGGCTGTCTCCTACTCTGCACATGTGGTGTTCTCAGGGCCTTTCTTTCCAGCCTGTGGAAGGAGCTTGTGTGGCTTTGCCAGGCCTTGATGTAAGGACGTGCCGCGGGACTTCCAGGGGGCACTGGCCAGCAGGGCTGGGGCCAGCTCATCCTGCAGCAACAGCAGTTCCACGGCTGTGTGGCTGAGGCCAGCGGCGTGTGTGGTCGGGGAAACTGCTCTAGTCTAAGAGGTTCCAGCCCCAAACTAGTAAGTGGAAAGGAAATAAATAATGCTGAGTATTTGTTTAAAAGAGAGAGAGAGAAAGAGAGAAAGGCATTCTTGCATCATGCATGTATTCATGCACCTAAGTCTTTAAGAAATTTTTTCCCATTTACTCTGTTCATAGAGTAATTGCCAAGGACTGAGAAAGGGTAGTTCTTGATTCTGACTGCTGTTCCACTCTACTACCCAGTGACAGTGAGTCACTTTTACTTCTCTTGATTTTTACTTTTTATTAAGGATGAGATCTGAAAAGTGATAGGAGTGCTTGCGTCTGGCGGGGTCTCAGGTTCCATCTCACTCTCAGCAAGGCAGGAACAGAGCGTCAGGGCGGCGCAGGGGCGAGGTCTCCTTGTGGGAACAGGGTGTGTCCGTGCTAGTCGGAAGCTGCCCAGGCCTCCATTTCATGGTCTTGGCCCCGAGCATCTCCAAGCACTGAAGCCAGAGACTTGTCATTTTTCAAGCAGAGGAAAAGAAAAATGCGGGCTCAGCATTTTCTCCCGTTGTGTGGCATATGGGCATTCCTGGCCACTCCTGGACGCTATGCCACCTCCACGTGGCGTGAGGTGTGGGGTGAGCTGTTAGCTGGCCCGAGGCCAGCACTCTGTGGCCCTCCACACGTCCCGGGGGAGGCAGGGAAGCGCTCCTTGCTCAGGGTGCTGGGCCCGGCGCCCACACGTCACTGTTCTAGGTTGTCAAGCCCCTCACTGTCACTGCTTCCGGCTGTAGCATCCCCATGCTTCTGGCTGTGGCGGCTCACTGTTTCCGGCTGTGGCAATCTCATGCTTCCGGCCCTGGCATCTCACTGTTTCCGGTTGTGACCTCCCCGACTGCTTCCGGCTGTGGCGTCCCTCACTGCTAACAGCTGTGGCATCCAACACTGCTTCCGGCCCTGGCGTCTCAGTGCTTCCGGCCCTGGCGTCTCACTGTTTCCGGTTAGGACCTCTCCGACTGCTTCCGGCTGTGGCGTCCCTCACTGCTAACAGCTGTGGCATCCAACACTGCTTCCGGACCTGGCGTCTCAGTGCTTCCGGCCCTGGCGTCTCACTGTTTCCGGTTGTGGCCTCCCTCACTGTTTCCGGCTGTGGCCTCCCTCACTGTTATGGCGTCTTACTGTTTCCGGCTGTGGCGCTGCCTCCAAAAGGAGTGGGAGGCTCAGGGAGGGAAGGAGGCCCAGGGGCCCCTGCAGGGGCTGGCTGAGCGGTGTGGAGTCTGGGCAGGGGGTGCAAGCGTTTGGTAGATGTTGGCGGCTTCAGGGAGCGCAGTGCTTGGCATGAGGTCAGATTTTGTGGCTCATGTCAGCGTCTTGGCAGCCCAAGCCAGTTTCAGACCTCTCTCTCCACTAGCAGGGTCCTCACCACCCAGAGCCTCAGAAAATGAGGTGCCTGGCCCTAGGGCCCTAGAGGAGTGGAAGAAGCTGGTGAGGCGCCAGCCTGTGCATGTAGTTTTACCAGCGCGTCCATGCTTCCTTGGGCATCCTTTCAGTGCGGGAATCCAGGCCCAGAGCAGGATGGGGTTCTTCCTCCAGGGCTGTGGCTGCACTTAGAGTGAGGGGCCGTCCTAGCACCGTCCTGGGCCGCTTTTCTACCCGTCACTCCATCAGGCTGTCGGAGCCTTGCTCTGTCTATCCCCACAGGACAGGAGCAGGGCAGCTCCCACTACTCCATCTTCAGGGTGCAGCTCTGTAATATAGAGAGCTTCAAGGAATGCAAACTGCTTCCAGCAGACAGGGCAGCACACTAAGTGTCGGTGCCGGATTCCAATTTTCTAATGGGCTGTGGAAGCCGCGAAATGGCATAATCCTGTCCTGAATATTAATTAATTAGACTGTAAAAGTTCCTGTGAGCACTGAGGGAGGAGGGGGGGAGGAGGGATGCCCACGCTCCCTCAGGGAGGATGGGGGATGGGGCACTGAAGGAGAGAGGGCTAGAGGAGGAGGAGGGATGCTGGCACCTCCCTAGAGATGGGGAGGAGCAGGGGGAGCACCATAGAGAGAAGGTGGGACAGAGGGGATGATGGAGGCTGCAGGGGAGGGAGGCCAAGGACATTCGTCCAGGACCTGCCCTGACACTGGGGCCACCTTGCCCCAGCAAGTCCTGCTGAGCAAGGCAGATTGTGGTGCAAGGTGGCATCCAGTTTGGGATTGGAGCCCTGGCCTTGCCACTGCAACTGTGACCTTCGGCAGGTGGCAGAGTTGCTCAATTCCTCCATATTCTCATCTGCAAGTTGGGGGTGATTAAGAGCGCCGCCCCCCCCATAGCCCTTTGAAGTCTGGTGCAGGGATTTACTGTGTAAGGTGGGGGCAGCCAGTCAACAGCGTTAGTGTCTTTTCCTGCTGTTACTCTGCCACTTCTGTACTTATGCTGCTGGCACTGTCAGGGCTATTCATGGGGGGTGCTGCCACCACACCCCATAAATGAAAAATTTTAAAAAGCTTCACCTGCCGCAGTGCTTCCCAAACTTGCCTGCCCATTAGAACTTCCCGGGACTCTTCTGAACATCCCCAAGCCCAGGCCCTCCACACACAATTAAATCGCAATCTCTGGGTTTGGCACTCAGCCACCAGTAGTTGTTGCAGGTCCCCAGGTGACTTCAGTGGACAGACATGTTTAGGAACAGCTTGTCTTGATGATTGGTTACAGCAGAGAGTGGCGCCAGACCTGTTAAATACTTGGGGTTTGTTAAAAACGAAGGTTCTGCATTTTTTGGGGACCCAGAATGTGCGAACTGCATTTCTCTGCATTCTTTAGGGCACAGGAAAGAGAAGTGCGATGGCTAGACTCCCCCACCTGCACACAACTGGAGAGGGTGCTGATTGAAAAGGAAGAGGGCGGAGTGGGTATAGCTCGGTGGTTGAGTGCCTGCTTCTCATGCACAAGGTTCTGGGTCAGTCCCTGGTACCTCCTAAAACAAACAAACAAACAAACAAATAGAAAAGGAGGAGGGCACAAACGGGAGGAGGAGCATGGCTTGCATTCCAGCATCTTAACGCATCTTAACTGCATTCCAGCATCTTAACCCGAAAGAGCAATTTTGTTCTCACCTTTCTCAGTGCCTTCTCCCTGTCAAGCCTGTCTCTGGAGACGTTTGTTTTAGCTTAATCCAAGAATCACGAAGTCTGGTATGACCTTGACCTCTCTACCAGTGTTTCAATCTCCCTTGATAATAGCAGATTCAAAAAGGAACAAGTTATTTAACAAGTGGACTTCCCAAGGCTCAATAAAGGGATGGATATAATCGCACATTAATGCTACTTGTCCCCCTCCCCAGGAGGCATTTGTCACCTGTGGCATGGGGCTGTGTGGGCTAGGAGAAGTCCACACAATTCAACCCTCCCTACCTGCCCAGCACTTTCCCTGTGGCTGCTTCTACAGGGCAGGGGCTTTTTCTATGTCAAAGCCAGTTGTTTCCCTCTGCTGTTTTCCCACATTTTCATCCATATCGAAACATCTCTTTTGTATCTGTGCATTTTCTGAAGTTTAGATTTATCTATTTTGATGTTGAGTGAGAAATTCTCTCTATCAGAGTTGTTTGGAGTAGTTTGGGAGTAAGAGTTTAAATATTGTTGGTAGTGCCCTGAGTGTGTTTGGGGGGCAGCCTGTGAAAATCTCCCACTTTAGGGTCTTGGCTGTGGTACAGAGGCACTATGGTGCACATTTACCTGGCTTGCTCTTGGCATGAAATTGGCAGAGACAGGATTTTCAAAATTCTACTTGTTTTTATTACCCAGCATTTCTATCTGTAAACATTTCAGGATCAGGTTTATTTTAATGTTTTTTTGCTCCCCCCCCCCAAGTTTCTTTTACTTTTTATCTTAAAAATGCATCCGTGCATGTCACCTTACATTCGTAGAGCCTCATGCCTCTAAATTTCTCCTCCTCACTGTTTAGGCTCAAGCCTTTATATCCAGGCACCTTGGGGATAGGTATTTCTACCAAACCCTTGAAGTACGTGTGAGAGTAAAGTCGACACAGCTGTTCCTTTTAACCCTTTTCCTTGTCATAGCTCTTCTCTCGCTTTTCAGGCAATTGAAATTTTAATAGTATTATCAAGATTTTTATTTCATGAACAGCATGCATCCCTCTGCAAAAGGCGCGCCTGCTTGGATTTACTATCTCGGGTCCACAGCTTTAGCAGCTGTGAGATGCGACAACCTCTCAGTTTCTCAGGGGACGTGAGGGCCTTTCATTTCCCTTCTTAGGTGACACTTTAATCAAATGCCAGTTACACTCCTCACTTGTTTTCAGAGGCCACATGGTTCATCACGTTGCAGAAAAGCTGCAAGTCATTATTATAAAACAGAATCACCAGGTGGTAGCTGGGAGCTATGTACCCCAGAAAAACATGTTCTTAAGCTTAATTCCGTTGTAAATAGGATCTCCTCAAGATGTTACTTCAGTTAAGGTGTGGCCCAGATGAATCAGGTTGGGCTTTAATCCAGATTCCTGGAGTCCTTTATTAGCAGAGTTAAAGTCAAACAGAAAGAAAAAAGCCACGGGAAGGAGCAGGGCTTCAACAAACCCAGAGATGCTAGAAGAGGCCGCCATGTGCATTGCCACATGATAGAAGAGCCAAGGACCAAGGATCACCAGCAGCCAGCCCAGAACGCCACCATCCTCTGGGGTAAAGCATTGCCTTCATTTTGGACTTCATTTAGCCACAAAACCAGGAGCCAATAAATCCCATTGTTTAAGCCAACCCTTTGCATGGTACTTGATTAAGCAGACAGGAAAATAAAATACACTAATATAAAATTGAAAAAAATAAAGCGATCCTCAGACGCAGAGTGGAGTGGAGTGGAGCAGGAAGAGGGGGGAGCAATTTTCCTGTTGCATTATATTGCATCATGAACCCTTATAACAAAACAAAATGCCAAACAGACACATAACCAAGCCTTTCAGGTAGAGGGAAGGAAATGAACGCTGGGCATCAATAAATAACCACATGTTTCAGCCATTCCCCTCTTTACCTATCTCCAAGAAACCCTGTTGCTCCCCGGACATTCATGCCCTCAAATTCTGACTACAGTCTGACTTTTTTTCCAGGGAATCTGGGAGGTTGACCCAGCACGGGCTCCCTGAGCTCTAGGCCCTCTGCAGAGGGGGGCTCTGTGGTCCTGTGTGGGGCATCTCCTTGTGAGCCCCAAGGCCAGCACAGCCACCCAGGGTTTCAACTACAAGCGCTTTCTGTTTCCTTGCTCTACTAATGCACTGGCTGAGACCTGCTGGGTCAGAGCCTTGACTTTCTTCTGTGCAGGCTTCTATGAGAAATGGGCTCCCTTTCTCGGTCTCTTCTCTTAGCGGCACTGGCTGATACAACAGGACATACAGCACTTGCTATTCCCATGAGAAATTGGCAGGAAGCTGGAATACATTCTCTGTGGCTCTGTTAGCCTGACTGCATTTCATCCTCTCTTATTTGTTAGGCACAACATAAACATTTCTAATATGTAAATGTGTAACATGAAAACATTTGTCAACCTAATCATACTAATAAATCAATTCATATATGGTTGCTGGTTTACTGTGTACCTAGAAATTGTTTGCTATATATTGACTCTGCATCTACCAGTAACATTTTAGGTTTGCCAAAATATGACCACTTTGCTGCTGGAGAAATGACACTAGCAAAAGTCCCCTCAACATTTATTAGCTTAGATCAGGCAGGGTTGCCAGGGCTGAAATGTTTGCATGGATGTGGCAAAGGGAGAGTTTAGAACCAGAGTAGATCTTGACTAATCATGTAATAAAGGGCAGCAGAGCATGGATAATCCAAAGCAATGAGTAATAATAATAAAGATTTAATGATTTATAGTGAAACATTTATTGGGCATTTTGCAGCTGATGTGTGTTTCCTACACTGTTCTATTTAAAGGGGCTTATTGACTCCACTGTGTGTGAAGACTCTGGGGGTGGAAGGGCTAAAGGAGGGTGCTGTGAGTAATCGACAAGAGTAGAAAAGATGGGAACAACACGTGCCATCATGCTAGGCGGCGGCTGTAGTCTTGTGGTGCGTTTAGATTCTCGCTCAGAGCCCTTTGTGCCTGGCCCTGCCCACCCCTGCACACTCCTTGACTTTACACTTGGCCAGTGGAATATTAGTAAACGTGATGCAGCCAAAAGCTTGAAAGGTGCTTGCGAGATGGGACTTCTCCCTTGTGCTTCTGTCATCATCATGAGAAGAACATACTGGGTTGACCATGGTTGAGGACAAGAGAGACATGACAACTGGTCCTCAACCAAGTCCAGTGGGGACTGGTCAGCCACAGGCATGTAAGCTAAATAAATGTGTATTGCTATGCAAGTTCAGATTTTTGTGGTGTTGTGCAGTGTTTTTATGACCATAGGTGACTGGTAATACTCACAATGGGATTGTTCATTAAATATATACTAGGGCAGAGACACCAACCTCATTGACTCTTTTTCTTCCTCCATTATAGCCTTTTTCCCTTCTCCTTTCTTTCTGTGTATTCAGTGCCTGCTATGGGCCAGATATTAATGGAGTATCTGGGTCAAATGATCTTCTTCCTGCCATGAGGCGATGCAAGCTAGTTGGGTGGTGGGATCTGGGAAGAAGGAGGCTTAATAAGGAATCTAACATTCCTGGGGTCAACCAGGCCAGGCATCCTCCCTGGAGCACCTGCTGACAGTGGGGACTTGAGGAAACTGCTTGGTATCTCTAAGACCCAATTCTCTCATCAGTAAACCAGCAATAATTATACTCATCTTACAGGGCTTTTGTGAGAATTAGAAGAGACACTCAGCATGGGGTTGTTCCTGGCTCTTGGAAAACGCTCCCCATGGTGACTGGTTCATCTTTACAATATAATGTGGACATGCTGATGGAGGAAGACATACAGGTCGAAGGTATGCAACTGAGCGTTTTGTGGAAAAGAGAGACCAGGGTGCCTGGAGCAGCTGAGGTCGTGGAGTTATAGCTCTTTATAATTAAACACTCTGTCTTCTTTGAATTGTGTCCCAAATAGCAGATTCCCCCAATGTTTGGTTGTGTGACACCAGCTCTTTCTATGGCCTATACCACTGAACCCATAGAGACGTGCCAATGTGGGTAAATACAAATTCCTTTGAATTTTACACATATAATATTTCATAACAAGTGTCTGGACCCAAGAAACATCTTCTAGTACTGTTATATGGAGCACAGTTAGCCCTTTATAATACTGTGATTCACCTCAGCCTGGCCTCCCAAGAGAAAATTAAAATGAACTTCAAGAGAATGCTGGTACATGTCAGACGGAATTGGAAAAGGGGATGAACAAAAGCAACCAATACACGAGCTGTACCTCTTAATGAGAGCTTCTGGCTCACCTGCATACTCGAAGATGCTGCTCTGCTTTCCAGTCTCACTGCTAATAGCTGCAAGCCTCTGGCTTCTGGCATCCAGGAGGCAGTAAAACATATTTTATGGCTCTTGATCCTTCCGCCACTTTGCCAGGTCTGGTTGGTTTGCCTGTGTGAAGTGGAAGCACAGTCTGAAGTTACTTGATAAACAGTTCATCTTTGTTCATTACCCAGTGAATCAACTCAATCTGACAGACATTAATTCTCTAGTATTTAAGGAAAAAGTTGCTAGGTAGGAGGCAAAGTTGACCGTGGGCTGGCTTCTGACCTCAAGGGACCCATTACCCAGAGAGTTCTCTGTTGCAGGTCAGTTTTCCTAGGCGGGCAAGTCTTGGAGGGAGGTTTGTGCGCAGGCAGCTATTTGGGCAGTGCTTTTGGGATTCACCCTGCAGGGGAGGTACTGGGCAGAAGGAGGAGCTGGACTGTTACTCTGTCACAACAAAGTCCTAGGCTGCTGCTGGGGGAGCTCTGGAGCTAAGAAGTTCTTTTAGGGTTGCCCTTACTGGGGCAAGAGTTGGGCCTTCATATCACCTCACTGTCTAGTCATTGTTCATGGGTGACCCCTGGAAATGGACATGACCTTGAATGAGGTACTTCTTTTCCATCAAAAGCAAGTCCCAAAGCAGGACTCAGCTGAGAGCTGCCAGTGTCCTGGGAACAAGATCTGGGCGGTCACCACGGCACACAGTACATTATGACACATGGAAGAGTATGGAGGTCAAAAGAGAAGCTCTAGGGAGTCTCAAAACCAGAAAATTTCCCAGGAAAGGCTTAATGAATGGTAGTTTCTGAGTGGGCCTAGAAACCTGGAAAATACTTGGCACATGACATGTCCTAGGAGTAGAGCCATCAGCTGAGATGTCACAGTCTTGCAAACACGGGGCAGACTTACAGAAGGGAGAAGAGCGTTTCTGTCTCGTGGGACAGCAGGGGTGGGAGAATAGTGGGAGAGAGAGCAAGAGGCATGAAGCAGCAGGCTGAGACCAGGTTCTGGAGAGTTGGGAAAGGCAGGCTCAGCTCTTAGACTTCCTTCTCAAAACTATCCATCCGTCTCATTGCCTCAGAGTGGAGTGACGTGAGCAGAGCAAGCTCGTAGTGAGTCTGGGAAGACAGAGGTAGGGAGACCAGGTACCTGGTGGTTTTAGAAACCCTGGTAAGAGGTACGCCTAGTAAAATACAGTTAGATTGAATTAGAAAGATGGTTGGAGGTGGAATGGTGATGGTGGGGCTTCAAATGGCAGACTTAGTGGATTGGACTTTATTTGACTTGTAAAGGACACCCATTGAAGATTTCTGCATCTGGGGTACTAGGGTGCATGACCCAATATGGCACTGGACTGCCGACACTTGTCAAGGTAAGCTGGATCAACATCCAAGCTGGATCAACAAACACATTCAAGCTGCCGCTAAGTTCATGAAGGAATTAAAGAATAATCACAGACCCTGCTCTCAACAGCAATGACATTTTGTAAAGTGTTTTCACTGTATCTTCTTTAGCCATGGAGCATTATATACAAATGAGTGTGGATTACAAAGGCACATTTCTGGTCTAAAAAGAACGAGGTTCACACAGAGGGGAGATGAATGAGCATTGGCTTTTTTTTGGAGGTTGGTATCATTTTTCCACTTTGAATATGGGACAGAATATGAAGAAACTCAATGAGATGGAAAGAGGAGCTTTCCATTCATCTGTAGACTGGTGCAGACAATATCAATTACCATCATTAATTACAGTTAATCAATGAAATCATTAATTATTTCTTGATTCACTGGCAATAAAAGCATAACAATGTATATTTGTCAAATGATTTGCAATCTCATTGAAAATAGTAATTCAGCAATTATAAACAAAGAAATTCCATTAATTTGTATTGCTTTTACTTACCAAAGCAGTTAATTACAAAGTGGAATAATTAGTCAGAAATGGATACTAATCGAAGTAGGAGCGGCAGTGAGAAAAGTGCCCAGGGAAGGACACGACAAAGTCATTTCCAAAAGGCAAATTGTTGATGTGAATGTTCCCGTAACCTATTTCACAGCAAAGCAAGGGTTCTCACACCACTTATCTGGTGGGAATGCCAGAAAGAATAACTAATAAAAATAATTGGAAGGCACTGTATGGAAGCAATTTTCTACTTAATACTTGAAAAAAATAAAAATAACCCCTTATATTTAAAATCACCACTTTAAGCCAAGAGGAAGCCATTGGCAGTATTAAAGAAATTGAAAGTATTATTTAAATTACTTTAAATCATGCCCGCTTTATTATAGCCAGCAGTGGAGTTACTGAATTATGTGCCGTGCTCGGCTTAGGTGTCTCTCAGGACCCTGGCTGGAAAGGGCTGGTGTAGGGGTTTGGCTTCCAGCAATGGCAGACAGCTTGCATTGGACTAACCCAATCACAGTAGACTATGAAAAATCCTGGCAAAATATAGAAACCAATTCTGGAACAGGAACAAAAGCAGGAAGGAATTGGAGGGCAGTCAAGCCTTAAGAGGAGAGAACCACACTGGGTTAAGAAATCTGTGCTCCGGCTTATGTGTCACAGGCTGAAAGGAGATAAGAAGATGGCAATTTCCCAACCAAGACAAGGAAATGAAAGCTTTAAAATGAAAAAAAAAA
>JAQZBX010097625.1:0-11670 GCA_029593785.1 Cabassous unicinctus | reverse complement strand
ACTGTGAGAGAGAGGGAGCTGATGAGCAGGACAAGGGAACTGAGGAAATCCATGAGCTCAATGGCACGTATGTCAGCACAGGCCAAGTGGAGGAGGTATGCACTGTCACAGAAAAAGTGATCAATTTCATTAGGGCCACAATATGGCAGTTCTGCTTTAAGGGTGGTGGATGGGAAGATGAGGATTTTTTTAAGATTTATTTATCCCCTCCCCCTTGCTGCTTGTGTTCGCTGTGTCCGTTTGCTGTGCCTTTTTCTGTGTCTGCTTGTCTCCCTTTGTTGCGTCATCTTGCTGCACTTGTGTGGGCCATCAGCTCACCTCACAGGCCAGCTTGCCTTCACCAGGAGGCCCCGGGAATCGAACCCAGGGCCTCCCATATGGTAAATGGGAGCCCAACCAATTGAGCCACAGCCGCTTCCCCATAAGTTTTCTTTGCAGGCCTTCAAATTGTTCTTTATGCTCTCCCAATGTCTTTTTTTTTTTTCCCCCAGTGTCTTCTTAATATCCTTTCTCTTTAGTCACATCTTCCTTCAATTCTTTAAATTGATTTAGTAGATTTGTGATTATCATTGACTGTTTTAAATCCTGTATCTCATCAGGATACTTGGTTTGTTCCTTTGGGCCATCTCTGCCTGTTTCCTAGTATGGCTTATAATTATTTACTGTTGTCTATGCTTCTGAATATGTTGGTGAATTTAATTGTCAATTTCTCTCTCTTGCCTCGTGTTTTTTTTTTCATAGCTCTTTGATTTTCAGTTCAACTTATTCTACATCTTTAAAATTGCCCAGCTTAAGTTATCAAAATCGAGCCAAGGTGGGGTGCAGATTTTTTCCCAGGGGTGGGACAGAGAGAGCCCTAAAAGGAGTTCTCTTTGCAATTTCCTGGCCGGCCAGCAGATGGCGCTCGTCAGCAAACCTTTCCACAGAGGTGTTTCTTTCGATCTCTGCTTTCCCTGTTTCAGGTCTGGCCAGAGCAGAGATTGAAAATGGGCTCTGTTGGCCGAATTCACTTAAGAGAAGCCCTCCGACTCACCCTCCCTCTTCCCTTGCAACAGCTAACAGGGAGGGAGATGTCTGTTCCCCTTGGTCAGCTGCAGTGAGCCTGGGTTTTATCCCAGCTTAATGTCTTTTTATTATTAAAATTTCAGCCCAGTACTTTATTATTATTTAGGATGTACTGGGGATTAAACCCTGGACCTTGTATGTGGGAAGCAGGAGCTCAACTACTGAGGTACACCCGCTTCCCTGGCTTAATGTTTTAAGGTGGGGGGTGGGAGCCCTTCCTGGCCATCATGGGGGTTTAGTAACTCACGTTTGTTGTTTTGGGTTCTTTTCTCTGTCCCTTGCCCTCCTGGGAGGTGCACAGCACTATCATGGTCTGCTGATCCCCAAAGCAGAGCCCTCAGACAGCTTTTGGCCCTGTCTCTGTTGTTTTTGTGAAAGAGTTGAGCCCTGCCTGCCTACTCCGACACCACCTTCCTGGATTTCCTGACTGTTACTTCTCTGTACATTCTGGATACAAGTCCTTGTCAGATTACAATTTAAAAATATTTTCTCCCATTCTGTAGATTACCTTTTTTTTTTGTATGTGCAAAGCAGGTGCTTAACCACTGAGCCACACCTGCTCCTCATGGGTTGCCTTTTTATTTTATTTTCTTTGATGCACACAAGTTTTTAACGTTGATAAAATCCAATTTATCAAGTTTTTTTCTTTTGTTGCTTGTGCTTTAGATATCATATCTAAACAACCATCTCCTTTTACATTTCAAAATTCTTTTCCCTCCCTCTATCCTCCCTTTCTTTTTCCTCATGCTTTTCTCCTTCCCTCATAAGTCTGAGATAGGCTAAGGGCCCTGTGGCAATTTGACACTATCTATGAATTCCAAAAGAGATATTATGTTTGTAAACTTGTCTGTTCCTCTGGGCATGATAACCCTTTGATTGTATTAGATTCAGCTGAGATATCTTTGATTAAATTATGTTAAGATTAGGGCTTTGATTTGACCACATCATTAGGGTTGAGTCCCCACCCCCTTGGTGGGCTGATAAAACAGACTCTCACTCAGAAGCAGACACACAGAGAAGAACACAGAGGAAGAGAGACAGCTCATTAGACACAGCAGAGGCCACAGGAAGAGAGATGAGCCTGATACTGTACAGATGACCCTGTGAAGAGACCAGAGCAGCTGATTCCAGAAAGAAATGAGCCCAGGGGAGAGATGAGCTTTATGCCAGCCTACAGCTGAGATCAGAAGAAGCTGGGACTACGAAGCCTAAAAGGATGAAGGAAGGCTGAACCCTTGCAGACATCGCCCGCCATCTTGCATCAACACGTGGCAAATGACTTTGGGTAAGAAAGTACCTCTTATGGTACCTTGAGTTGGACGCTTTAGGGCCTTGTGACTGTAAGCGTCTACCCCAAATAAATACCCTTTATAAAAGCCAGCAGAATTCTAGTACTTTGCATCAGCACCCCTTTGGCTGACTAATACAAGCCCCATAAACATTCCTTAGCCTCACTGTTAACACTCTTGGCCAAGAACTGAAGTTATTCATGGCAAAGCCCAGCACAGAGTAGGTGCTCAGAACATGCTCAATGACCAAATAAGATGCTTCAGACATGCCAGGGAACGAGCGGGTCCTGGCCAAACTATTTGCTCGAGCAAATACGATGAAATGGGTTAGGAATTTCTTTGCTCATGGTTTGAGGCTGGGAAAAGTCCAAATCAAGGTATCATTAAGGCATTGCTTTCTTCCCAAAAACTGTGGTGTTCTGGGACTGGCTGCTGGCGATCTTTGGTCCTTAGCTTCTCATACAGCAAGGCACATGGTGGTAGCTCCTGGTCTCTTCCTTCTCTTCCAGGCTCTGCTGATGTTCAGCTTCTTGCTTCTCATGGCTTGTCTGTCTGAATTTCATTCCACTTATAAAGGACTCCAGTAATAGGATTAAGACCCATCCTGATTGGGCTATGCCACACCTTAACTGAAGGAACCTCATCAAAAGGTCACCAGGGAGCAGATGTAGCTCATGTGGTTGAGCACCTTCTTCCTATGTACGAGGTCCAGGGTTCAATTCCCAGTACCTCCTAAAAAAAAAAAAAAGTCCTACTTACAAGAATGGATTAAATTTAAGAACTTTTTTTTCCTGGGGTATATATAGCTCTAAACCATGACAGTGTCTTTCAAATATTTTTAAGTGTGACCCACAGGAAGAAATAATTTTTCATCACAACCAGTAAATTAAATTATTGCTTCCAAATCCTCACACCCTGTGTTGGAATTATACAGCCACATCCTTTGCCATGTAACTTTGCAATATCTCCTATTGGAGTTGATGTTGGGTCTTTGCCATGTGACTTGCTTTGGCCAATAAAATATTAACAAACTTGTGGTTTTAAATATGCTTGTATGATCTGGCTTGACCTCTTGTGCTTCTGCCGCTGCATTAGAAGAGCATACTCCGGATGCCAGCAGAAGAGACCTAAAGCAGATTTCCAGCCTGGAGCCAAACCCAGGTGAACTCAACTAAGCCCAGCCAAGATCAGCCAAACGTCACCAACTTGTAGATCCAAGAAGCAAGAAAAATAAATGTTTGTCATAACTGAAATTTTGGAATTATTATGCAGCATCACCTCCCCTAATAGTTGAGTAATACACAATACAATATACATATATATGTATCAAGTGTAACAAAATTTTGTAAGACAATACTTACCTTTACAGTATACAATGTACTGATAGTTTCTATTATGCTTCATTCTTTAAAAATGCTGACTGCAACCCACAGTTTGAAAAACCCTACTCTAGAAAAATTGTTCTTGATATTTGGGTCTACTCCAACATACCTGAGGACGTAGTGCACTGTCTACATCAGCTATAGTGGCTCTCTTACCAGCTCTGTGACCCTGGGCAAACTACCTGACCTCTCTGAGCCTCAGTTTCCTAACCTGTGAAATGAGGAAAATTATGACTGGATAACAGAAAAGTTGCAGAGATTAAATGAAATAATTCATGTGCTTAGCAATGTGACTGGTGCAGAGCAAGCGCTCAAAAAAACGTCAATGCTTTTCATTACTGAGAAATTTGGTGAGAAATAGAAGAAACTAGGGCAATCTCAGAGTTATAGACTCATTTCTGTAGGATGGGGAAGCAGGCTGAAGTTCCGGAAAGAGGGAGAGGTTAACTGGGGAATGAGGTCTAGGAAACGCAAAGGCAGGACTCAAACCAGCTGAGGGCTGAGGACTGTGAGGCAATGACAAATGAGGTGCCGGCTCTTTGCTCAGTTCCACCTACGTTTCGTCCATCTCACTCCTAGCGTCTTAAATGGACTCGGAGACCTGAGTCTATTTGTCATTAACTCCTTCCCCAGTCCCACCCTAACTTGTGCCCCCTCCCACCTGAGCTTGAGGACTAGGCCTGCCACCAAGGTGAGTCAGAGAGCAGCATACAGCCACAGGGACAAGAAGGGGCCTCGCCTCCTCCTCGCCCACATTCTTGGCTGCTCCTTAAACGAGAGAAGGACCAGAGTCTGCAGGTTGTTCCTGACCACGCCCCATCAGACCCCAGGAGGCCCACGGCCCCTTGTGATAAGCAAGGGAAGAAGGGACATCATTGAAGGACAACAGCAGGGAATGAGCCTCCCAAGCAGGTTGTAAAAAAGGCTTCTTTATTGAGAGCAGCGAGTGTAAAAAAACAAAACAAAACAAAACAAAACAAAAACCCAAACAAACAATAATAAAGGCATGGGGCAGGGGCAGCCTGGCCCTTCCCATACCCTGCAGGGCCCACCCTCACCTCCCATGTCCCCCCACCCCATGCTGCAGTTACATACAAAAGCCGCCCATGGTGCGTACAAAAAGGGCGGGTTATATAGTGTCAAAAGCTCCTGAAAACTCCTTCATCTGCCAGGCACTTAGGATGAGAAAAGGAGAAAAGGGTGGGGAGAAGGCATGGGTCTAGGTCAGTGTGCACGAGTCCACGGTGGGGAGCACTCACTTGCTGTGCCCCCGCAATCCTGGTCTAGACCCCGAGGTGGGACCCATGTGCCAAGAGGCCCCTTGGCCCCATGTGCCCAGAACTACCCAGGAACTTGAGTATCTTCAAGAACCCCCCAAGCCCGGCTCCTCCCCAGCCTAGTCCTTCTCAGGCCAAGATGGCAGGTGAGTGGCAGAGCTGGACCTGGTCAGGGGAGAAGTCATAGGCCAGAAACTGGGGTTACCTGAGGCACCCATGCTGCCCCTGATGGGGGGAGGGGTGGCAGAGAAAGCTGCCCAGCCCAAGGCCCTAGTCACCCAGCCTGGGTCTGAATCAGCCTCCTCCAGGGCTGAGAGTGAGGAAATAAGGAAAGCCCAGGCCCTGCCCAGGCCTCAGCAATGCCTGTTGTGCCAGGGCGGGGGTCCGAGGGCTGAGGAGCACGGGGACCTTGCCCATCATGCTGCGGGCAGCCCTCAGGAGGTCCTCCCTCCCCTGCCCATGCCGTCCTGAGGCACAGCCTGCCCGGGCTCCCCCCTCACGGCTTGCTGTCCGCGGAGCTGTCTCCCAGGCTGCTGGCGATCTCGCTGAAGGATGGCCGGTCCTTGGGGCTGAGGGCCCAGCAGCGCTGCATCAGCCGGTACAGCTTGGAAGGGCAGCCTTCGGGCTGCGAGAGTCTTGCCTTCCCAGCCTGCAGGTCTGCAGGGAGGATGGTGGGCAGAGTGTCAGGCAAAACGGTTAACACCTTCTGCAGCTGCGAGAAGGCGGTGTGTGCGCCTCCAGGAGCCTAGAGGGCATGCTGTAGCCAAGGGCAACAAGGCCACTCTGGCGGGTGGGCAGGGCTCACACAGGCACAGGAGCCAGGTGTGAGGGAGCTGAGGGGGATCGCCGGGCAGCGTCACAGCGGCTGGAGTGGGCACAGGGGGCAACAGCTATTTACCAGCCCGTATGAAAGTATTTCGGTATTTTTAACATTAACAGGTAGCCACACCTGTGCACAGGCTAAATACTATCCCCGAGAGGGAGGCGGGCTAAACCAGCCTGGGGACCCTGACGAAGCTCTCCAGCTGGAGCATACCTGGGGTTGGTCCCGAGTCCCTCGGAAAGGGCTTCCTACCTGCCAGCACTTCGTCATCTGCCTGCCCCGCGTGGGGCATCTCCCCGTGGGTGAACACTTCCCACATCAGCACTCCGAAGGCCCAGACGTCGGACTTGGTGGAGAAGTCGCCCTCCAGGATGGCCTCGGGGGACATCCAGCGCAGCGGCACCCAGGCCTGGCGGAAGTGGTAGTACTCGCTGTGGGAGACAGCCACACACGGAGATGGGGAGGGGGCTCCTGTGCTCGTGGGGGCGGCACGCAGCCCGGGGAGCCCACCTCCTCCCAGGCCCACGTCAGCCCCAGGGTCTGGAGCCCAATCTTTTCCACTTTAACACTCATAGAAATTGGTAATATTTATGCTTAAATACTGAAGCCAGGAAGTATGGAAGCATCCACGTGGCATTCGATAGCTTAAAAATTCCATGATGGCTAAATGTTAATACCAAAAAGCCAGTAATAAATAAATGCATCAACCAAGGGATAAGAATTAATAACATTAACAAAATTAATTAAATTCTGCTTAGTAACATTTAATATTGGATGATGATAAAGATAATAACCAAACACATTTTCTGTATTGGTAAAAAAGAAACAAAAAAAAACACAATGTGACAAACGAGAAAATGAGAACACATTAAAGGGAAAGAAAATTTAAATATTTTGTAGACACACACAGCACTCTACTAATGATGAGCTTTACTGATGAGTAAAGCAACTGTCAGACGAACTGGGGTGACCTGAGGGGAAGGTCCAGGAGGTGCTACTCCGGAGAAATCTCCGGCTGTGTGTGCTGAGCTTTAAAGTCTTAGGCATCAAATTAAAATCACTGAATTCAGGAAGATACAGAGAGAGCCATACAAATAGTTTAAAATACATATATATATATACATATATAATTACAAATATACATACACAGTTATAAAGTTTGAATAATTGTAATAAAAAAGGTTTATACTTTTTTATCTCTACAAAATGCACAACCCTCAGGGGCTTTGCCCTGTGATTGGGAACTTGCTGCACCTTTGGAAGGGGGATGGGAAGGCTCTGTGCCACCCCAGTCTCCAGCTTTGGGCTAAGCTGGCTTTGAGCCCTGTCCCACACCCCCGAGCCGTATCTGTCCTCTGCCCTCCGCCCTTTGGGAAGGAGTGGCAAGCCTGCCCACCCCACAAGCCCACCCACCCCAGGCCATGCCCTCTACCTGTTGTATACATCCTTGCTGAGCCCCAGGGCCGACACCTTCACCTGTCTCTGGGCGCTGACCAGGCAGTTGCGAGCGGCCAAGTCCTTGTGCACAAAGCGGTTGTTGGACAGGTGCTCCATGCCCAGGGCCACCTGGGTGCACAGCGCCACCTGGGGTGAGAAAGGGGCTTGTCAAGGCAGCCCAGGACTGGAGGATCAGGGAGCCCACCCTTGACACGTCCCATGGTGGGGTCTCAAGGCCACTGGTATGATGCTTAGAATGTCCCAAAGCAGAGGGTTACTGCAATAGCCACGGTTTCCTTCTCTGTAAAACGGGGGTAATAATAGTACCTGATGCACCGGGTTGTTGGAAGAACTGAATCAAATGAAATAAAGCGCTTGGCACCACCTTGACATGCAGCAAATCCTAGACTGAGTGAGTGGCACACAGGGCAAGGAAAAAGTAACTGGGCAGTCTTCAAAACTACGTGTTCTCTACTAGGTGTGTGCTTGTGTGTGTGTGCCCGGGCATGTGTGTACGAATGTATATATACACATATAACTGGTGGTCTCCGGAGAAGGGAATAAACATGCAAACTTTCACAAATAATTATAAAGCTAACACCTAGGTAATGCCCACCAAGTTAAAAAAAAAACAAACCCAAATCAAAACTTTCAATGCTAGCATCCAGAAACCCCCAAGGCTAATCATACATTCTTCCTCCCCTCAAGAGGTAACTGCTATTCTGAATTTTTGTGCTAATAATTTATTTGCTGTTCTTTTTGGTTTTACCATTTACATAAATGTTCCTAAGCAATATAGTTCTGTGTTGTCTATTTTTCCACCAGATAAGCCTGGAAGCATACAATTTGTATACCTTATTGTATCTTGATTCTTCCATTCAACCTGTGAGAGGCATCCTTTTTTAAAATGATCACTGTATTTAGTTTTTTCTCTTCGTTGTATATTATTCCAAACATGACTGTATCGTAAGTTAATCACACCATTGCCAATGGATATTCAGTTTGTTTCCAGTTTTTGGCTATGAAGCAGTATTGCTAGGAAGATTCTTACAGACAGGTACACATGAATGAGTTTCTCAAGGATTGCCAGGAGTGGGTCATGGAAAATGAGTATCTTCAGCTCTACAAAATAATGCCAAACTATTTTCCAAAGTGTAAGAAAGTAGGGAAGAGAGATTTTTCATTGATACCCTTTTTTTTTTTTACTTTTGCGCCGTGTGTGTACTCTATCGTATGTGTTATGTATTTACTAAATTAATTATAATTTAATTATAGTAAGCACTTTAAAATATATATTAATGCACTGAACAAATATTGAGCATCTACTGCATGCCATACACAGCTAGCGCTGGTGGCATACCACAGGGGTGGCCAAGGCAGGGCTCCTATAAGAGGGCAGTTTAGAAGGTAGATTACAATGGCACCCATGGCAGGGAGAACGTGGTCCATGCAAACCAGAGGGAAAATCAGAGCTCCAAGAGAGTGAGTGCCTATAAAGACCTACAGCCTGTCACCTCTGCACCTTATCCAACCTACCACATGGGAGGTCCGTGGTTCAGTTCCCGGTGCCTCCTAAAGAAGACAGTGAGCTGGTGCGATGGGCAGGTACGGCAAGCTGATGCCAACAAGATGATGCAACAAGAGACACAAGAGGAAAAACATAATGAGAGAGACAACAAAGCAGGGAGTGGAGGTTCCCAGTGCCTCCTGAAGAGGAGGAGCAAGACAGTGAGCTGATGCAACAAGAGACACAAGAAGAAAAACACAATGAGAGACACAATAAAAGCAGGGAACAGAGGTGGCTAAACCGATTAGGCGCCTCCCTCCCACATCGGAAGTCCCGGGTTCAGTTCCTGGTGCCTCCTAAAGAAACAAAGAAGACGAACAGACACAGCAAGTGAAAACAACGAGAGGGTGGGGAGAGATAAATAAATCTTAAAAAAATAAAACAAGGCAAAGAGAAATGCAGAGTTTAAGGGACTTGCAGAAGGCTATTTAACAAGTTCTGATGCAAGTAAGAGACAACCCAATTAAAGAGAAGGGGAAGGGAAGGTTTGTTGAGCACATCATTTGCTACTTTGCACTTGGCCCAGTGCTAGGCATTTGTGCAATCCCACAGCCAGGGTTTACACCCAAACTAATTCCAAAGCCTGGAGCTTTCCTCAGCACCACAGCTCATGTCACTGGTGACGGGGGTAAGGGAAGAGCTGTCTGCTCACCAGTGAGCCCAGAGGTAAGGCCCTGCAGCAGTCCTCACAGGCTCAGAGCAGCTCCACCAGCATGCCTCTCAGGGTGGCAGGTGGGCCAGCAGAGGGGCCGCACGCAGATGCTGGGGGAGGGTTACTCCAAAGACAGACTCCCCCGCAGCCTCATTTGCACTGGCCAGTACAACATCCCTGCTTGGCCCAGCTGCCTTCACTGGTGGTTTTCTAACTGCGGGTCACAACCTATTAGGATGTCATGAGAGCAATCTAGTGAGTCTTAATCAGCATTAAAAAGAGAAAATAGAAGAAAAGAAATGGGATGGAAAATATCAAGAGTGTGCCACATTTAATAAGGGTATCAGTCATGAAACTGTTTCATTTCTATGATATATAGACATGTGTATATTGGGTTGTGATGTAAAATGTACTTTTTGCTACTATGGGTCTTGGTCAAAAAAGTTTTAAAAGACAGTGGTCTAGGGGAACGGATGTGGCTTAAGTGGTTGAGCGCCTGCTTCCCACATGGGAGGTCTTTGGTTTGAGCCCTGGTGCCTACTAAAAAACAAAACAAGCAAACAAACGAAAAAAAACAGCTCAGGGGAGCTGATGTGGCTCAGTAGTTAAGCGCTGGCTTCCCACACATGAGGTCCCAGGCTCAATTCTGGGTCCTGGTAGCTCAGGGAAAAAAAAAATAAAAGACGACGACAGTGGTCTAAACCTGTACTGTCCAATATGGTAGCCACTAGCCCCTTGTGTCTACTGAGCACTTGAAGGTGGCTAGAGTGCCTGAGGAATTGAGTTTTTAACTTTGTTGAGTTTTAATTCATTTAAATGTCCATAGCCACATGGGGCTAGTGGCTACTATACTGGACAGCACAGACAGGGAATTTTCCATCATCGCAGAAAGTTCTGTGAGGCTGAGCTGATCCAAACCACTGCCACACTGGACCTATCCACATATCCACGCAGCAGAATTGCGGCATGACTGACACCATCTGAGTTAGGAAGAATAAGATAAGATCTCATCGTTTTTGTGCATTTCTTTAGCAAAAGTGAAGACATAAAATCTCCAGATAGCTTCTAACCAAAGTGTTTAACCAGTGAGAAGGGTGAAAGAAGTGGTTGGTTGAACAGGATTACCAGGCTCAGAGCCCTCTCTGGGTGCAGAGCCCACCCTGGGTCTCTAGGCAAAGGTGAAGCCACACGGAGGCCACAACCCCTACCCGCCCCCTGCATGTGCCCCCACACTGCCATCCTCAGGATGCACCAAGTGCCACTGGTGGTAAAAGGGCCGCTTTAGGGGTCACCACAAGTGAGATGGACAGTACTTCAGACTGCAAAACCCCAGGGCATCGTCCAGCCTCGCATGGTTATCTTTAAGTGGCAAAGGCTTTTGTAATGTCGCCTCATTGGACGCGGTCGCGCTGTTCCCCGCACCCTGCTCTTTCTGGTCTGGCTCACAAGTTAAACTGGCCGCTAGTCAAGGAGAGGGAGAAGAGTTAGACTTGGCACGATCACTAACTTGCTATCTTTCCGGAGAGGCAGTGCTTCTGGAAATACTGGCTAAGCAAGTTCAGTAAAAAGGAATTCTCTTAGACTCAAACCAGCGAAGTGTTCCCTGGCGAAGCTGGGCAGGATGCCATCAGATGATCACAGGATAAATTTTCAAATACCTTCTCTTTGGTAAAGGCCAGACCCACCCCTTCCTTTCCAACTTTAATACCCCCAGGGCTGGCCCAGGCTCTTGGCAACCCATTGTTGAGCTCTCCTCACAACAGGCTCTCTGTTTCCTGCCATGGCATCGGCCTGCACAAAGCTCAGTCCACCAGGGGAGCTAAACTGCTCCTGCTCCTCAGCTGTGTCATTAGCCGGCAGGTGATCCAGGAAGAAATCACAGATTACAGTTCCCTGACTTCAAAATCTCCATTATCTTATCAGCTATTCTAGTAAGCATTACCTACAACATCCAGGGCCCATGTCTTTGATTAATATCACTATCCCACTGCTATCTTGAAAACCTTTTGGGGCTCCCCCCAGGCCACCCACAGTAAGTATCTTACCCTTTTTCTACCTCCAGCTGGGCTGGGAGCACCCTGCCTACCACTCCACCCCCCTTTAACAACTTAACTTTTCTTCCTTCCATCCCTCCCAGGGCCCTAGAGATATAAAATGAGAGTAGAACAGCCCACTAAA
>JAQZBX010097624.1:0-11670 GCA_029593785.1 Cabassous unicinctus | reverse complement strand
CAACCTTTCACCATCAATTTATTGGTATCCTTGGGTGTAAGGTGAGTCTCTTGCAGACAGCATATAGGTGGCTCATATTTTCTTATCCAATCTGCCAGTCTGTGTCTTTTGATTGGGAATTTAATCCATTAACATTCAATGTTGTTACTGTAAAAGCAGTTCTTATTTCACCTATTTTGACTTTTGAGTTTTATCTGTCATATTTTATTTTCACCACTCTTTTGACACTTTTAGTTACTCTTACTATATAATCTTTACTTCTAGACTCTCTTCCAAGCCTCTCTCGCCTGTCTTTTCTTTTCAGACTGTAGAACACTCTTTAGTATTTCCTGCATAGCCAGTCTCTTGGTTAAAGACTCTCTCAGTTTCTGTTTATCTGTGACTATTCTAAAATCACCCTCATTTTTGAAAGACAATCTTGTTGGATATAAGATTCTTGGCTGGAAGTTTTTCTCCTGCAGTATCTTAAATATATCATACCACTGTCGTCTTGCCTCCATGGTTTCTGATGAGAGATCGGCACTTAATCTTATTGGGTATCCCTTATATGTTATGCATTGCTTTTCTCTTGCTGCTCTCAGAATTCTCTCTTTGTCTTTGGCATTTGACATTTTGATTAGTATGTGTCTTGGAGTGGGTCTATCTGGATTTATTCGGATGGGAGTACATTGTGCTTCTTGGACATGGATATCCATGTCCTTTAATAGGGTTGGGGAATTTTCAACCATTATTTCTTCAACTATTCCTTCTGCCCCCTTTCCTTTCTCTTCTCTTTCTGGGACAGCCATGACATGTATGCTTACACGTCTCTTCCTGTCATTTACTTCCCCGAGACCTTGTTCAATTCTTTCCATTCTCTTCTTCATCCATTCTTTTGTATATTCGCTTTTGGAGGCCATTTCTTCAAGCTCACCAATCCCTTCTTCTGCCTCCTCAAATCTGCTATTATATGATTCCAGTGTATTTTAAATTTCATTTATTGCACCTTGCATTCCCATAAGATCTGCTATTTTTCTATGCATGCTTTCAAATTCTTCTTTGTGTTCATCCAATATCTTCTTAATATTCTTAATATCTTTAGCCATCTCATTGAATTTATTAAGGCAATTTGTTTGAACATCTATGATTAGTTGTCTCAACTCCTTTATGTCATCTGGAGGCTCATCTTGTTCCTTTACCTGGGCTATATCTTCCTGTTTCTTGGTGTGGATTGTAATTTTTTGTTGGCATCTTGGCATCTGGCTTACTAGATGTATTTATTCTGGGTGCAGTTTCTCTCTTTAGTTTAGGGCTTTCTTGCCCTTTCTCCCTTGCTGGTTGTGTAGTAGGAGCTGAGGATGTAGTTGGTGCTGTAAACTGTGGAGGCTCAAGCTGCCCACATTGCCCAAGGAACAAATGAACCTTCTCCCAACTTTCTCCTTTGCCAGGGGTAGGGACAGAACCACAGCCATGTGTAATAATCCAAGTCATGCAGATCTAGACTCTAGTTGTCCGGAGAGACTGATAAAGCTGCACGCCCCTTCCTCCTCTGCCTGGGGCAGGGATGGAGCTGCAGGTGTGAGCAGTAGTCTGTGCCATGTGGGTCCAAAATGACCACAGTTACCCTGGTAGATTTCCAACTATTCAGTCTGTGCCAGCTGTATGTACCTCCAGTTACCCAGAGAGGCTGATGCAGGGCCTCCTCCCTGCTAGAGGTGGGGCTGAAGCCTAGGCTAGGGTTGCAGTCCAATTTGGGTGAAAGAAGCCGGTCCTTACCTTCACTGTGATTTTTTAGTCAGCCCTATTTCACCATCGTGCCAGGGGTAGAGTTAAAATGGCAGCTACCAGCCCCTCTCTGACGTGGACAGGCCCAAACCCTAGCTGTTTCTAGGATTATATTCCAGCCAGCTGAACCCAGGAATCAGTAGCTCAAGTCAGCAGCCAACCATCTCTCCCTCCCCCGTTTTTGGGAAACAAAACCTCCAACCTTGGCCACAGAACAGCTCCTGAGGCAACTTGTGCCACCAGAGTAGAGTGATCACCAGCTTCTGTGTCTTGGCCTGTATTTTCCGGGAGAGGTGGGTGCAGGTCCCCCCAGATTCCTCCCTGCTTGAGGTGGGCCTGGGGCTTAGGCTAGAGCTGCAGTCTGATCTGGATGGGAAGAAGCCAGTCCCTACCAGCATTGTGATTTTCAGTCAGCCTCGCTTCCCCTAGTGCCAGGGGCAGAGTTAAAATGGTGGCTACCGGCCTCTTTCTGACTTGAACAGTTTCAAACTTTAGCTATTCTTAGGATTAAATTTTAGCTAGCCGAGTTTACTAATTAGTAGCTGAAGTTGGTGTCCAACCGTCTCTCCCTCCCCCATTTTGGGAAGTGGAACTTCCAATTCCAGCCATGGAATAGCTCCCTAGGCGTCTTGTGCCTCCAGTGGAGGATGGGCACCGGCCTCCGTGGCATGGAGTGCTCTACTTACAAATCTTCTCTGCAGATGCTCAGTTTCCTCCTTCCACTCTTTCAAGGGGTTGCAGGATACTCTTCTGGTCTCCTGGAGCCCCCAAACAAGTGCTTTAGGTAGCTTTGGGTGATTACTAATTGCCCTGTAGCACGAGCTGACTCTAGGAGCTCCTTACTCTGCCACCATCTTGCTGGTTGTCAATTAATGTGTTTTAAGTTGTTAAGTTTATGATAATTAGTTAGGCAGCAATAGATAACCGATGCACTTATTATATTGCTAAAGTTAAAAAAAGATGGAGAACACTCTGTAAGGTTGTGGAGGAACAGGTATTCTTACACAGTTTTAGTTAGAGTAAACTGGTCTACAACTTTCTAAGGGCAATTTGGCAATATAGACAAAATAAAAATCAAAAGCTCAAAAGGTAAATGTCTTTTGATCCAGTAAAGTCACTGCTAGCGAATCATCCAAAGGAATTAATTGGACAAATAGACAAAAGGGAAAAAAAAATAGACAAAAGGAAATTCATATAGTCATTACATTGTCATTTATAATTAAAAAAAAATTGGAAACAGTCTAATGAGGTGAAATGACTGACATATACCAGGACAGGAATATATGCAGCCATTAAAGAATATGATCTATACTATGTATATCAGTTATTCACTGACATGAAAAGTCAGTGAGTAAAAAAAAAACCAATACAAGATAACATGTTTAGTATTAGTTCATTAACACTTAGGATGTTACATGGATGGACAAATATCTGGAAAAGTGTTCGCTAAAATCTGTATAATAGTTGCATTAGGAACTAGGATCTTGAGGTGGTTTTTACTTTTCTGTACATAATCTTCCAAATTGTTTGAATATTTTATGCATTTATTATCCTTTTGATCAGAATAAAATAATGTTCATCTTTTAAAAAATTGGGAAGAGGCTTATTATTGAAAAAATTTCCCCAAGAGAATAATCATTTTTTGAGTCATGTATATTCATTAGTATAATTTAAAGTGCCTTCTTAGAAAATGCTTCCCAAGCATTGTAATATATATTTATGTGCTTGTTGTGTTTCACTGAGGCCCACGTTGTTGAATAATGCCACCACTAAACTTTAAGATATGCCAATCTATGTCATTTATTAATATAACCAGTGCTTTCTAAGGTTCCAGTAATTTTTTTTTTTTTTTAGGGAGGTAGCAGGATTGAACCCAGGACCTTATACATGGGAAACAGGCGCTCAATCATTAAGCTATATCTGCTCCCCAATGAGAGCTGGTTTTTTCATTTTCTGTTTGTTTTTAGGAGGTACTGGGGATCGAACCTGGGACCTCATACATGGGGCAGGCACCGAACCACTTGAGCTACACCCACTCCCCAAGTGAAAAAAAAAGATGCATTTCTAAAGCTGTGAAATCTTTATTACTAAAGAGAAAACTTCTTTAGAAGGCAATAAGTAGCCTCTCTTAGAAGAGAGGGTAAAATAATACCCCAAACCTCATTTAAGACTTAATGTCTGCAAAAACGTATGGCTATTCTGGTGGCTGAGTAGACAGGAAACAGCTATCATTGCTGAGAACACCAAAGTATTCATGTAAATTAGTAGCCTCAGATACTGAAAAACTGACAAAGAATTGATAGTATAAAATAAAAGGTAAACTTTGGCAGTTTGCAAATTTATTACTCCAGCATAGTCCTGCCATATCAAAAAATCCTAAATTTTAGGAATTCAATGAGCTTCCCCCCCATCCCCTTAGAATATGGTACATGTGAACTGCAAGCATGGTTACTATCTGGATAAATTCATTTTGTCTATGTTGTGACCCCTAATTTTGATCAGCCATTTTGTTAATATATGTGAGCCCTTCAATTGCTTTCATACAAACTTATCACTTTTATCAAAAAAGGACATTTTTGGTAGATATCATGTCATTTTCAGATAAATTTGTTTGGACATTTTTCTCTTGGAAAAATTCAGACAACTATACTATGGCTTAGCTAATTACTTAAAATAATCTTTCAAATAATTGTATCTAGTTTGGCCAAGACAGTTGTCAGCTTCTCTGTGACTATCAAACAAAATCTCTGATTGTGAAGATCCTTGTTAACTAAAAAGTGCTAGACAGATGTAAAGTTACCAGGTCAGGTAGTGACCTTATAATGCCTGTCCCTAGGAAGTTGTTTAGTTCCTTTTGTGTAGTTTGCCTGCAATTAGAGTAAGGAAATCTGTTAGTGCTTTAGTTTATAGCCTCCTCTTCCAAACAGGCAGACTTCAGTCATAGGCAGGAAGATCTGAGAGAGATGTTTACAAACATCTCCAACAGTTACACTTGAAGGAATAATGGAATTCTGGGGTAGATTGAATTATGTACCCCAGAAAAAAACATTCTTAAATGAATCCCTTTCCTGTGGGTGTGAACCTGTTGTATATAGGACCTTTTGAAGATGTTATTTTTAGTGAAATTGTGGGTCAACTGAATTAGGTTGGGCCTTACTCCTATAACTGGAGGCTTTATGAAGAAAAAGCCACGTGGAGGAGAGGAAGTGGGAAGTCACTGGAACCTGAAGGAGAAAGAGAGGAGATCAGCTCTCTTTGCCATGTGACAGGAAAGCCAAGAACCCAAAGATGACTGGCAGCCAGCCCTAGAACATCACGGTCTTTGGGCAGAAAGCATTGCCTTGTTGATGCCTTGGTTGTGGATTTCTCCTAGCCTCAAAACCATGAGCCAATAATTTCCCATTGTTTAAATCAGGGTTTTTAAACCTTTTTTGTTCCACGGACCTCTTTGCCAGTCAGGTGAAAACCATGGACCCCTTCTCAGAATGTAGCAGCAGATAGTTTTAGGGCACTCAACTAGCGTCGGGTCTAACGACTACCGTAATTTCAAAGTATGGATGAGTGTAAGCAATTTTTCAAGACATGCACCAACTGTAATGTGATATGAAATGAATACTACTGTAATTTATTGCATACATTCATAAGTGAAGGAAATGCTAGATTTCAGTTAGGGGTCAGAGAAAATAGAGATAATAAGTTGATTTTTTTTCAATTCAAGCTCACAGATCCCCTGAAATCTTTCCATGGACCACTTGGGGGTCTGTGGACCCTTGGTTAAGAACCCCTCGCTTATGCCAACCCATTGTATGGTATCTATTTTAGCAGATGGGAAATTAATACAAGTTCTCTATAAAAACAGTCAAGCATAGTAGTGATGAGGAACAACTTGAGTGAAGGTTTGGAATGGAGAATTTTACTGAGCTGAAGCTGAGGACTGGTACTGGAGAATAGTGCCTAAGTCTAGTGGAAACAAGAGTAATGGGACAAGACCTGGAATTTATTCTGTAGAGTCTTTGAGGACACAAATATCACGAAATTAATGTGTTCAATTAATTTGCTCGCATCCCCTGCTAGAACATTGGCTCCATGCATGCAGGAAGGGTGTCTGACTTGTCCACTGTGTCACCTCTAGTACTTACTGCTGTGCCTATTGGTATTAATAAATAAATGTTTGTTGAATGAATACAGTAATAAGTGTGGTGACTGGAGGGTGGGGTAGGAAGGAGGCAGTTTCAGTGGTCTAAGATGTGAGGTGCCAACTGCCGAATTCTGGTGGTAGAAATGGAGAGACAGGGTGACAATGAGTGACAATAAGAAGTAGAGACGAAGGGAAGGGAAGAATCATGCATGACTGAGGTTTTGTGATAGACTAACATGGTGATCACTGTCCATTAGTGAAAACAGGAAAGTCAAGAGAAGTTAATTCATAGTTTGTGAAACTGGAAGTCCTTATAGCTTCTCCTAGGTGCTCCCTAAGTATTCTCTGAAAGCTGGGTTTTTTCTTCTTCCTCCAGCACCATTCAGGACTCCTATTTTCTTACTTCCCACTCTCACCCTATTTTAGTAGCCCAAACATATTTATAAGGACTAGAAACATACATTTTTCCCTGATATCCTAACAACACTACCTCTGCCTTTACTGCCTTTTATCTGTGGTAGCCACAGTAGAAATTAGAAATTATGGTCATATGGGGCACTAGTGCTTTTTATTTCAAGATTATTTCTTTTCTTTTTTTCCCCTGACTGCTTCCTTGATTTTATATTCTAAGAGAAATGACTCAAAACTTTCTTTCTCACTTAGTTCTTTAGCTGAGTTATTTATGAACAGAAATTTGCATCTAATAACAGTCTGCTTTCTGAAAGAGCTTGTAGTTAAAACCACCTCAGTTTATACCAGAACCTTTTTGACTATGTCCTTTATCTCCTCTGAACAGACTATTCTTAGTCAACTTTAAAACGGAAACTAAAAAAGATGGTTAAATATAGATTTAGAGTAATCTAAATACATCTGCTAAGAGGATTTAGTACCAGGAAATTATTTGTTTATCTTGAATAACTGGAATGCTTTCTTCTAGCTTTCGCCCTTGCTGCTCTAAGAAGCTGAGAACCAAATTTAACATTCAGGCACACTCCCTAACAGACTGTGTTGGTTAATGCTCTTTATGGGTAGGCAGCTCTATGCATAACATTGAGTATAGGTTTTGTTCACTGAATTTGGACTTTTGTCATTAGCTGATAAAATGACCATTTTGAACTACTGCATAATGCTATTATCTATCAGTTTTAGCAAAGTTACCAACCCCTTTGTTTAGAAATTTATGAAATTCTTTGAATGTTTTGTTGCTTTTTGCCTTAAATACTCCGTAACAATTAGCAAAAATGAAATAACAATTAGTAACAAAAGACATAATTTCTTAATGTAATACAGTTGAATTGAAATTGTTAGGTGTTTCCATTAGGATACAGATTCAGTTTCTTTAAAACTCACAGGAATCTAAACAAGAAAGAATTTTATTTCTCATTTAAAAGTCTGGTTCATTTCTCACATAATGCTTATATGTTGCTTCTTCTATCCTGTAGTTCCAGTATGTCTAAAATATTAGCCTTGGGAAGCGGATGTGGCTCAAGTGATTGAGCTCCCACCTACCACACGGGAGGTGCCAGGTTTGGTTCCTGGCACCTCCGAAAGAGAAAACGAGCAGACAGAGAGTGCAAACAACGGGGGTGGTGGAGGGGGGAAGGGGTCATAAATAAAGAAATAAAATAAATCTTAAAAAAAAAATTAGCCTCTTCTGCTTGGTCCAATACGGCTTACCGCTATTCAAGCAAAAAGATGAAACAAAGAGTAGAATAAGAAGATATCTTCCATTTAAAGAGCACATTAGAAGTTGAATGTGCTACTTCTGCTCACATTTTATTGGCCAGAACTTAATCACATGGCCACATAGTCACAAGAGAGGCAGGGAAATATGCCTCACTAAAACTTAGGATTTTATTTCTTAGGGGAGTGTGGAAAGTATGGATACGGCATGCCAAAAGTTATGACTCTTTAGTCTTAAATGAATGCTCATTGGACTAAACTGGCTGACTGTATGTTCAACTGTAAAGGAAAAAACGAGAGCAAAATTATGCATCAACAGTAAAATGTTGCAAATATGTCATCAAAAGCCAGGTCTAAAAAAAAAGTGAAGTATAATTAAGGATTTTATGTATCTTATGGGTCTTGGCAATGAAAGCTCTCCGTATAACTTACACAGCTATTGTTTGACTTTCAACTGTTTGGCTTTTGAATTCATTTAAAGTCATGTACTTTATATGAAAATAGGGAACAACCTACCTATATGGAAATTTCTGGCTTGCCCTTTGTTCTGAAATTTTATGGTAGAATCAGTGTTACTGAGGAAACTATCTGCTTTGAACAGTCAAGCTTTCAGTTAGAGTACTGTGTGGTGGGTTTCAACACTTCTAGACAGTGCTTCTCCATTGAACCTTATAAAGTGCTTCAACTTTGTGTGTAGGGAAGACTTAGTTCTAGGACATCAGTGTCCACTTTAACCATTGCAGCTCTGGAGGGAGCATTCTCCAGTCCTCTCCTAGTGTTCTGCTGAGGCACTGTCAGCCTTGCCTGGGAAGGGAAGAAGAGCGCAGCCTGAGAACAGCTGAAGTGCAGGATGAGGGGAGTACCACAGTCCCAGCCTAGGTCTAGGTGGAGGAAGAGATGATCAAAAAGGTTAGGAGTCCCAGCTCAGTAGAGAAAAGAAGTCACATGATACTTCTTTGCTCTGGTCCACTTAGGAGCATCAAAACCTCAGCAGCTGATGAGGGAGTGCAGGGCTTGGCCATCTCCTGCAACATTAGAGCTACCCTGGCTTGGGATGTTTGATGCCAGACCAGGACCGAGTCTGTCCTTGGGGAGACTAAGTAGTCATATACTTGGGCTTCTTTGAAGAGTCATCCAAGTCTCATCCAACTATATTATACTTCATTTAGGGATCTACTAACAAATATGAGATGTCATAGCTTTCTTCTGGCTCCAGGGGCAAGAATTTTGTACCACTGAAAGCACTCCTTTAGGCTAAGGTGAAGCCATTGTCTCTGAAAGCCACAGTCTAAAATATTTCCTGGGAGGGTAGGGGAGTCTTCTTTAGCTCATAACCATTTATAAGTGACCTGTTTATCTGATTAACTGGTTGTCATATTGAGAGTAAGAGAAGTTTAAATTAATAGCATTTACATTTCAGGCTGGGAGAGTGTGGCAAATATGTCAGCAACAATATTGGCCTGAATGACCAGGGGCCATTTTGAGGGTTTTGAGTTAAGGAGGGCTGGATGTTACATTGCGTGAAGGAGAGAGTTTGTGGTGACTGTGTACCAGAAAATCTGAGTGGCACACAATTTTTTCTGGTGAAATATATTCTCCAAGGGAGCTTCTGCTCTGATTCCTTTTAGGATTAGAATGTCTGGATTGGTAGCAGTGTACATTAATATAATGTATTTTTTTCCTCTAAGGAGCCATAATTTTTTTTCTGTTAGTTATACCACTGTGTTTTCAGTATTATGACATTTAAATGTATATATTATGATGAATTGCGAATTTAGGGTAGAACTTTTATACTAATGGATACAGACAAGGGCAAGCCTTTGATGAGCTTAGTATACCTAGGGAGACCAATATTTTATGACTATGATATGTTTCTTCATATAACCTAAACAAATTTGAAGATGGCAATAGTTCTCTAGATATTTTCTGTCCATATATTACAATTATTATTTTTAGAACGTACTGGGGATTGCACCCAGGACCTCATACATGGGAACCAGGCACTCAACCACTGAGCTACATCCACTCCCCAATGAGAAGTGGTTTTTTAAATTTGTTTGTTTGTTTTTCAAGATATACTGGGGATCGATCCTGGGACCTCACATATGGGAAGCAGGTGCTCAACCACTTGAGCTACATCCACTCCCCCCCACATTATTGTAAGCATTTATAATTTGAAAGTATAAACAATGAGGAGACAACTGAATACAAATGGCAAAATAAAGTCAAATGAAATAACCTTTCTCTAAATCTAACGAACAAAAGTAGTAATAAAAATGGCAATAATAAATATGAGTAAGCATTTTTTATCTTTTTCACTTTTTTTATTAATAAGGAGACCTTGACTATGTTACTTAACTAATCTGTGTTAATCTGTGTATTTTTCTGAACACTAGAGGGACAATTGAGTTAGCAGTTGGAATTAGATGAGATAAAAGTGCCTGGACAAAACTTTTTAGGAGTAATGTTTCTATAACTTGTTAAGCTGCTGTATTAGTCAGCCAAAGGGGCACTAATGCGAAATACCAGAAATGGGTTGATCTTTATAAAGGGTATTTATTTGGGGTAGAAGTCCACAGATACCAGGCCATACAGCATAAGTTTCTTCCCTCACCAAAGTCCATTGCCACGTGTTGGAGCAAGACAGCTGCCGAGGCTTGCCAGGGTTCAGGCTTCTTGGGTTCCTCTCTTTCCGGGGCTGCGGTTCTCTCCGGGCTTAGCTCCTCTGGTTCCTCCACAAGGTCAGCTGTAGACTACCAGGTGAACGGCTCACTTCTCTTCTCCTGGGGCCTTCTCTCCAACATCAAAACTCCAACATCAAAACTGCTTCTCAGAAACTGCTGCAACTCTGTTTTTTGTGATGCCTTTTATATTTTCTTCCCCCACACACCAAGGGGTGGGACTCAACGCCCTACTGATGTGGCCCAGTCAACACCCTAATCATAACTTAATCATGCCCAGATTAACAGATCAGTTTACAAGCATGATCCAATTTTATTTTTGGAATTCATAATTACATCAAATTGCCCAACGGCTACAGCTGCCTTTTCCTGTTACTTTATTTTTTTTGAATTTGAAATAAAGTCATTTAAAAAAAAAATTAAAAAACGCAATAATTTTTGAACAGCATCCAAATTAAGAACAACTTTATGTCATAAATTTCAAAAAGTGATGACCAAGGAAAGGACCCTGAAGAAACAGTAGTGAGATAATTTTTTATTAATGTCTTCCAGTTTGGAGAAAAGCAGTCTGAGGGAGTGAGTAAATGGCCCTGGAAAAAGCAAAGGAAAATCTTTCAAGTGTAGCAGCCCCTAGTGATCATTGTGGAGCCTTCTTAGAGGCAGGAGAGACCTCCAGGGCTTCCTATTTTGGTCCCTGTGCAGAGCTAGATGAATGAACCAAAACCTACAGGAGTGGGAAATGCCCAGACCTGGGTGAAGTGGGCACTGGTACAAGATGTTTAACTTTACCTCAAGGAAATCAGAGACTGCCCCCAGACCCAGTGTGAGTCTCCCCACTCACAACCCCTCTACCACGTCAAGTAGATTGAAGGCAACCCAAGCAAGCAAGCAAAGACGTTATAGCAATAAGAAGGGGAAAGAGAAGGAAAAGATGATGAAAAAAAGAAAGAACACATGTTATAAAAAGACATGTTTTAAGGGGGAAATCAGCTTTTAAATTAATGAAATTATACCTCCTCCAAGCAAGAAAATAAAAACAGATTGCCTGGAAGTTCTCTAAGGTATAGAATAACTTTATGATACTATTGTTCTATAGAACCAAAGCCCCCAAATGAATAGTAACACAACAGAATGAAACAAAGGGGAATTTCAGAGCTAAAGAAACTAATTGAGACCCCAAAGAGAGCCATTAGAGATTAGGAACAGGAAGGACATGGCTGAAAATAGAAAAGGTGGCATGGAGGAAATGCTTGCAACAATCATTGAATGCGGAGAAAAGGGACAAAGAAATGGAAGTAAATAGAAGGCAATAAATATGGGGGCAGAGACCATCCAACATAGACAGCAAATGGAATGGAGAAAGTATTTAGTTATGTAATAAAATGTCCCTGAAATTAACAAACT
>JAQZBX010097623.1:0-11670 GCA_029593785.1 Cabassous unicinctus | reverse complement strand
ATCAAAAACCTCCCACCTAAGAAGAGCCCAGGACCAGATGGCTTCACAGCTGAATTCTACCAAACATTCCAGAAAGAGCTAACACCAATCTGCTTAAGCTCTTCCAAAAAATAGAAGTAGAGCGAATATTGCCTAACTCATTCTACAGTGCCAAAATTACCCTAATACCAAAACCAAACAAAGATATCACAAGAAAGGAAATTAATAGACCAATTTTTCTAATGAACCTAGATGCTAAAATCCTCAAAAAAATACTTCCTAATTGCATTCAACAACATATCAAAAGGATTATACACCATGACCAAGTGGGTTTCATTCCGGTTATGCAAGGATAGTTCAATATAAGAAAATCAATCAATGTAATACACCACATAAACAGATTGAAAGAAAAAAATCACATGATCATCTGTATTGATGCAGAAAAAGCATTCGACAAAATACAGCACCATTTTCTGATAAAAACACTCCAAAAGATAGGAATAGAAGGGAACTTTCTGAATATGATAAAAGGCATATATGAAAAACTCAAAGCTAACATCATCTTCAATGGTGAATTCCTAAAAGCCTTCCCTCTGAGATCGGGAACAAGACAAGGATGCCCACTATCACCACTCCTATTTAACATTGTCTTAGAAATACTTGCTCAAGCCCTGAGGCAAGAAAAGTATATAAAAGCCATCCAGATTGGAAAAGAAGAAGTAAAAATTTCATTATTTGCAGACGACATGAACCTATACCTAGAAAGCCCTGAGAAACCTACAACAAAGCTTCTAGAACTTATAAAGGAGTTCAGTAATGTCACAGGCAAAAGATCAATGCTCTAAAATCAGTAGCATTTTGTACACCAATAATGAGCAATTTGAGGAGGAAATTTTAAAAAATACCATTTACAACAGTAACTAAAAGAATCAAATACCTAGGAATAAATTTAACTAAAGATGTAAAGTAATTATATACAGAACACTACACAACACTGTAAAAGGAAATCAAAGAAGACTTAAATAAATGGAAGAATATTCCCTGTTCATGGATAGGAGGACTAAACATCATCGAGATGTCTATCCTACCCAAACTAATCTACAGATTTAATGCAATCCCAATAAAAATCAACACTGTATTTTTAAAGGAACTGGAAAAACTAAAGACAAAATATATTTGGAAAGGTAAGGGGGCCCGAATTGCCAAAGACATATTGAAAAAGAAAATGTACTTGGAGATATCATATTACCTGACTTACTACATAGTACCTGACATACTACAAACCTACAGTGCTCAAAACTGCGTGGTATTGGCACAAGGGTAGACCTACTGACCAATGGAACCGAACTGAGAGTTCTGATATAGATCCTCACATATACAGTCATCTGATATTCGAGAAGGCCACCAAGCCCACCAGTTGGGAGAGAAGGGCCTCTTTAAAAAATGGTGCTTGGAGATCTGGATTTCCATATCCAAAAGAATTAAAGAAGAATACCATCTCACACCTTATACAAAAATCAACTCAAGATGGATCAAAGATCTAAATAGAAGAGCCAAAACCATAAAGACCTTGGAAGATAATGTAGGGAAGCATCTACAGACCTTGTAATAGGAAATGGTTTCATGAACTTCTCACCCAAAGCACAAGCCACAAGAGAAAAAATAGATAAATAGGATCTCCTCAAAATTAAAAACTTCTGGACCTCAAAGGACGTTATTAAGAAAATAAAAGGCAGCCTACCCAATGGGAGAAAATATTTGGCAGCCATATATCTGATAGGAGCCTAATATCCTGCATATATAAAGAAATCTTTCACCTCGAAAACAACAAGACAAACAACCCATTTAAAAAATGGGCAAGTGACCTGAAAAGACACTTCTCCAAGGAAGAAATACAAATGGCTTAAAAACACATGAAAAAATGCTTGACTTCACTTGCTATTAGGGAAATGCAAATCAAAACTAAAATGAGATACCATCTTACACCCATTAGAATGGCAGCTATTAAAAAAACAGCAGAATATGTGTTGGAGAGGATGTGGAGGAATAGGAACCCTCATCCACTGCTGGTGGGATTGAGGAATTGTCCAGCCACTGTGGAGGACAGTTTGGTGGTTCCTCAGAAAACTAACAATAGATCTTCCATGTGATCCAGCTATTCCACTGCTGGATATATACCCAGAAGAATTGAAAGCAAAGACACGAACAGATATATGCACACCAATGTTCATAGCAGCATTGTTCACAATTGCCAAAAGTTGGAATCAGCCCCAGTGCCCATCAACAGATGAATGGATAAAAAAATGTGATACATACAGACAATGGAATATTAATTAGCTGTAAGAAGGAATAAAGTGCTAACACATGGAATAACATGGATGAATCTTGAAGACCTTATGTTGAGTGAAGCAAGCCACGCATTGAAGAATGAACAGTATCTGACCTCACTGATTTGAATTGAGAAAAGTGAGCAGTCTCTGAGAACCATTCTCTGAAAGATAGATTACCAAGGGAAAGAAAGAGAAGAGAAGGTTGTGAGCCATCACTCAAATGGACATAATCTATGGTAAAGTGACAGAGTATAGTTGCATATTGAAGGATAGGACAGGTGGGTAGTGATATTACTGGGTTTGGTGGTGCAGGCTGACAGGTGCATAGATTAGGAAGGGCAGGTTAGAATACCCAGGGCATGTAACTATGAATCTTGTCATCCAATGAGTCAAGACAAGGGAGTGTCATGTGCCCCAGGGGGATGGGGAGGATGAACTGAAAAGATGAAACAGTGAATATTTAGTTGTCATGGGAAATGTTTCTCATTACCTTACAGTAATGGACACAGGACATGGTAAGTATCATCAAAAATTATTAAATTGTACCATCTAAATTATAAGCTATACTGTAAACCATTGACAATGTTTAGTAGCTATGTTTCACTATCTGTATAACAGTTATAACAATGCTACCATCCACATAAAAAAGGTTTTAATATGGGGTAAGGAAAGGGAAAGGAGGTTGGATATATGAGAGTCACTAGTATTCTGTGTGTGACTTTGCTGTGACCTAAAACTTCATTGAAAATTAAATGAAAATTTGGGAGACACTGGGGAATGAGAGGGGGAAGGTGCCATGGTACAGCCTGGACACCTGATAATGCAGTGATAAAAGCAAAAAACAAATTTTTTTTTAATTTTTTTTGTTTTTTCCCATTTTTTGAATGCCCCAAAACATTATCTTTTTCTGAGTTTCCATGTATTTTATCTCTTTCATTTGAGCTTATCATTATAATTTCATTTTCCTATTAATTTTATTTGGTAATTGTATGGGCTTCATCTTCAAGGAAGGTTTAGATCACAGAAGGGCTACAATGGGGGCTGCAGAGGATCATTGGTGGGGGGTGTCTGGGATGGGGGATTCATGGAAGGAAGTTCATCTGAATATACATGAAAGATATATAAAATTGTTCAAGTGATCAAGGGATGGGGCATGGTCATGGTGGGTAGACAATCACATAATTAATGAGGGAATACTGAATTCCCAGCCTGGAGAGCTCTGCCACATTCTCCAAGGCCAGCAGCAACAGTCCCGAGTGCAGGGGCAGTGTCTGGCAAGAGGATGGTCCACTGATGGGTTCTTGTTATTGATGAGTAGCCTTATGAATCTTTGCTCTTGTAATTGAAACTTAGCCTACTGCTTTGGGGTGCCTAAGGGTTGTCACCTGAGAGCCTCCTTGTTGCTCAAATGTTGCCTCTCTCTAAGCCAAACTCAGCATATGAATGCATTACTTTCCCCCCAGCATGGGACATGACTCCCGGGGATGAGCCTACTTGGCAACGAGGGATTAATACCAAGTGCCAACTGGCAATACGACTGGAAAAAGACCTTGAATAAAAGGGGGGAAAGGTAAAGACAAATGAGGTCATGTGGCTAAGAGACTCCAAAGTGAGTCGGAGGTCATCCCAGGGGTAACGCTTACGCACACCTCAGTAGGATCTCATAGAACACCAAAGTGGATATCACCCCACACAGAGGGGCTCCTGAGGGCTCTGGAGACACCCAGGTCCTATATAAGGGGGGATAGCTCCAGAGATTGATGCCTTATCAGTGGGTTCTACTTTGGAATCTGTGCTCCAGAGAGTGACAGAGTTGGACTTAAATAAGTCCTCCCTGCACATGGTCCACCAGTCCCTTCTATTCAAACCTATATGTGATGCTGGAGTTTGTAGGTGTACTTCCAGACACTGGAGCCTCTGGCCTACCCATATGTCAGCTGTGCCTGGAATCTTGGTGGAGCTGCAACTCCTACTCTACAGCTCAATGGACTCACCCAAGTCACCTGGTGAGGAGACGATGATGGACAACAGCCATCCCAGGGAATGGAGACAGCCTGCAGCTGCAGGCAGGATAATCCCATCCACCATATCCATGGGGTCTAAGCCCTCCAGATTGGGGGAATAGCTATGGACTAGAGTGGACTTAATGGTGTTCTGTTGTAGACATATTGTGATTCAAGCAATGAAAGAAATTATAACAGTGAGTTGGAGCCAGTGGCCACTAGATGCTTTCGGGGCAGGGAAGGAAAAACATTTGTAATACAGGGGCTTTCTCAGGACTTGGGAATTATCCTGAGTGACATTACAATGACAGATATAGGCCATTTTACATCAGCATATACCATGCAGAGCTCTGTGGGATAGGATGGGGTCTACATTGTGAACTATGGTCCATGCTTGATGGCAAAGCCCTAGGGTGTGTATAGCCATTGCAGGTGGTGTGCCACACTAATGAAAGATGTTTTTGTGGGATGTTATGGGAGGTGTGGGAGGTGGGGAACATGGGAATCCCTGTAATTTTTGTGTAACATTTATGTAATCTAAGCATCTTTTAAAATATATATTTAAAAAATTAAAAAAATTAAAAAATCAAAAAAGTAACATCTTCAAAAGATCTTATTTACAGTGGGTTCAAACCCACAGGGACCCAGTTTAAGATTAAGATCATATATTTGTTAGGGTACACAATTCAACCTCCCACATTTGTGAAGCAGCGTTTGGTGTATATTTTGTAGTATTTTGTGTATTTTTAAAAATATGGATAATACTTTGTATTATTTTGTATAATATATCCTAGGCAATGCAAGCTGATGTCAGGGACCACCTTTGAATTGCAACTGGGGTAAGTATTAAGCCTGTATCAGAGATTAAATGGGAGCCTGCTAATGAAAATGAAGAACAAGAGAGAGATGCATTCTCCCTGATAAGAATGGGTCATCTCCTAGTTTGAAGCAGAGAAAGCTAATGAAGGACTTCAAAACCAAATGACTCCCAAGCAAAACTGGTGCATTGGTTCACAGCATTAGGGAATTTGTTTATTTGAAGTTCTGTGTAAGGGTGAATGCTGAGATAGGCATGAGAAGGGAGCTGCCCAGGACACAGAGCAAAGAGGCAGGAAATACACAGTCCCAGATAAGAGGATCTCATTGAGATAGTGGAAGACCTGTCCTTGTTTAGGATTCAGCTCTCTTCTTCATCCTCCTAATCCATTGGGTCTCCTTTCTCTACAGTCATTTATTTCAGTAACAGTCTTCTACCTCATATTTCTTCATTGTTTTCCCTTGCCTTCCAAATATTCATTGTTCCTTCATAACTCCAAGCCAGATTCACCTTTCTGGAGAATTAAGGATTTTTCATAACTGCTTGGTTTCATCAGTCCAGCTTCTCCCATCACCTCTTGCAGGGCTGTCTTCAGGCCACTGAAGCCACATGTGGAGAAGGTGTCCCCTGTTAATTCTGTAGGGTGTGACCCTTTCTCTGGTAAAAAAAAAAAAAAGAGTTTGATGACAGGTTTGGCATGAAGGGCTTAAGGATTTGGGCAACTTTATCTCATTTGTACAATATTTGTTTTCGTAATTTCCTAGAAAAATAATTTCAGAGCCTTCAGTTAATCACACCCTTAGGAGTGACAGAAAAGAAAAGGAAAGAAGGAAGGAGAGCAAGAGGGCAGCCAGAATGGCAGTGATAGACAGAGGAAGAGGAAGAGAAGGGAAAACAGAGCTAATATGTTTAGAGTGATCTGAATGGTTGATGTATCTCTTCTCAGGTATTGTAAATGGAACTCTTACAAACAAAAGATTGCCTTATATTCCTGCTCTTTACCCCTCTCCCTGGTCTAGTCTGTCTTATGAAAATGTATCACATGCAAATCACAGTCATGAGGCAAGGCAACCCTGAAATCTCTTCACTCGCCCTGTCATTAACAGGGCATCACAATCTGAGCAGATTGGAAACGTCTGTTGAAAGTGTATTATTCTGATGAATAACATTAACTTCTGTTTCATGACCCCCATGAGCATGGGGCAGGGGGGGTTGTGGAGAGGGCTGGGACAATTGAGATTTTTATAGATTGGTAGGCTTTTAGTCAGGCCCTGCTGCTCTGAAAGCAAACAACATTGTTTTGCTTGCAGAGGGAATGGAGCTGTTAGGATGCTAATCAGGAATAAGAAAAGATGGGATCTCATAATGCCCCACAAAAATGGGTTATCTCTCAATCTAGTTACAAGGTTAGATTAAGCCCCCTCCCCTCCTGCCCTAGCTCCTCTTACTCTTTTCCATTGATGGAACTGTGAGGTAATGAAGTCAAATTGCATAAATCTCAGGGGAAGGCAGCCAAGGATGAGACAGAGAACGTGGGGAAAAAATGAATCTGAAATGAAATAGAAGGAAGAATGGATGAGTGTGAGTTTGAGAAGTTAAAGGAGAAGAAATACTAAAAGAAAGAAAAGGCACTCAACAGGGAAGAATGAGATGAAGGAAGAACAAGAGCAGAAAAAGAGATTTAAAAGAAAGGAGAGAGGGAAGTCAAACGGATCTGAAATCTTCTCTACTGAGAACCAATGGCCACTCCTCGCTATTTATTACCCGAGCTGCACAATTTCCTATTTGCTCTTTGTAATAGGAGAAACCATAGAGTCAGCTGTCTCTCAACAAAGCTAACTGTCACACGTGGGGATGCTTCATAGATCTGGGCTGGATGTTTCCTTCTGGAAAGGATTAAAGGGAGAAAGTGTGTTTCCATTCCATGAACAGTGATTTAAAGTGTCAGAAGCAAAAATGCCAACCTTTTCTTGGGGTTGTGTAAGAAAGGCTTCATGAGCTCACTATGAGGTTCCTTAATAACTCGGGATGCAATTCTTCACTCTTCTTACCATCCTCAAGGAGCCCACAGTGAAGGGAAAATATCAGAGCAGATAAAAGATAGAGAGGCAAATTAAGTCAGCCACAGGTAGAGATCAGTAACGGTGGACAGAGCTTGAAGTTGGAATATATTATGCAGGGCTGCTGCCCTTGAGTTTCCATCAGGACTTGCAAATGCCTTCCCTATTGGTTACTAAAAGAAGCCCACTGCTGTCCAGATTTCTCCACATTTGTAACCTGCAGTGTGGCCACCCCATTAAGCTCTCATCTGCTATTTCACTCTCTCTTGGGCTATACATAAAAATTCTAAAAGTCCGAGCTTCCTTCAAGTACTAGTACATAATTCACATTAAGCAAGAAAATTCCCTGAACAAAATTCATACTTCACTGAAATTTCCCTTCCTGGAATCTCCCCTCAAATATAGGGTTGTACTCTGTGTAGTGATAACACATGCACAGATGCATACTGCTCTAGTATGACATTATTAATATTTCAGTTATATGTGCCTCATATACCTGACTAAATCTTACACACTCCCAAGACAAAAACTTGTGACTTTTTTAAATTATTATTTTTATTGGGACTTCAAGTACCAGGAAGAGTTTCTGGGACACCAAAGCAGACCTCACTAGTTAAATCAACTCTTCTCTAACAGGTTATTTCTGTGTAGTAACCACCAAATGCCAATCTAAACAGTCTGAGCAGCCTTTAAATAGCAACTTCCCTTCCAATTCTCTGGGACTGCAATTTGTGAATACATATTGCTCCAGTAAGTACTTATTATGGGTCATAAAAGAAAAATAACACAATAGCAATCAGCAAGACTCTCCTTCCCAAACTGTCCTCCAGTGCTGATTGTTCCAAATCATTACTTACCCAGTCGGTCTTTTAGTAAAGTGCCTGGATAAAGACACACACCAGGCACACAGCAAATTACTGCTATTGGAGATAATGAAGCCTTATCATGACAATAATAGCAAAAAGTCACTGAGTGCTTACTATATACCAGGTGACATTTTAAACTCTTCAGAAGCCTTATTTCATTTAATTCTGTGAGGTTGGCACAGTTTTACAGTTGAGGAAACTGAGACAGAGGGTGGCTAAGCAGCTTACCCAAATTCAGTCACTAGTAAGTGGTAGAGCCTGGATATGAACCCAGGTGGCCTGATTCCATGGCCCACTTTCTGAACTACATACTATTGCTGCCTCCTTGTATAGCATACTCTTCTAGAGATTGGAGGATCTTTGTATGTCACTGAGCCTTACTCCATGCTAAAAGGACTTGCCTAAAATCACATAGCTGCTCAGCAGCTGAGCTAGGACTGAAACACAATTTCTTCACTTCTTGTTAATTCCTAATCTAGTTCTGTTCCAACTAAACTCTATTGTGTTTCATGAACAAGATGAGAAGAGTAAAGATCAGGAAGAAGAATAGGAGCTCTATTTTGGCCTCATGGATGAAGGGCTCATTATTTTTAAAACTTTCTTTAGGTTAGAGGAGAAATCTTGCCCTAATGCTGGGGAAAAAATGAAAAAAAGGGGGGAATGCTGAGGCTTTATTTTGTACTTGGCTTTCCCTTTCTTTTGGAGCCATTTCAGGTTATAAATCTGCACTATTTGTATGCAATGTTTCCATTGGATGTGTGTTTCCAATGGTCTTTAAAGGAGTGGAGAAAACTGCCTACAATTGGAATCTCTCCAAGTGTAGCTAGAATTTGGCCTACAAATATTCCAGCACAGTTCATGTTTTCAGAGGTCTAGGAAAAGTAGAAGGGCTTCTCAGATAGATACAAATGAACAAACATCAAAGCTTCATACCCCTGCTATAGGTCTTAGATTTTACTATGTAGATGCAACATCCTTAAAACCAAGAGCAGAAATCCATGAAAAGGATATCTTTGGTTGCTGTTTTTGGTTCTGATTGCCTGCAGGCACTTTTTTTCTTAACTGCTCCAGGACCTCAGAAATTTAATTGACCCTGCTAACCTTCCCTTTGTCTGGCCCTTAAGAGAAGGGACAAAGCCCTCATGCCATCTCCCTTTGCCCATGCTCCATCATACTTGGCCAGGGCTCCAGTTACCATGCCTTCCAGACATTTTGCTCTCAGGACTTGCATCATTGGTCTGTTACATTCTCAGACTTGTTCTCTGCCCCTTCTCCCTCATTTAATGCTCTCTTCTTTTTTCTGCACTTCTCTCTCTGGGTTCAAATCTCTAGCAAAAGAAACTACAAAAATACAAGCACAGACTTGACAAATATTTCAGGGTGTTAATATTTATTTCTGAGCTTGAGGTTCTAAACTTGATTTTTACAATGGATCCTATGGACAGTCATTTGATGTACTTCAGTTGGGGTCCCAGTGCTGACCTTTGTCTTACAAGATCATTAGGTAATTATGACTTATTACATCCTAGAGAACAAAACTTGTATTGCTAAAGAACTGTATCACTCACACTTGGCACCTCAACTCAGCTGGTACTCAGTGAGCTGAAGCAATGGCTGAAAGTAATGAGGCTGTGCATAGCAGTGATGGCCAATGCCCTAATGACATTTCCTACAGTGTACACACATCCTGCATTTTGTTTTATTTTATTTTAATTGAGGGCTTAGGAAATGTTTCATGCTTCACAAACATTCTGTTATTTTCAGATCAATCTACTATTGTGAAAAACTTAGTAAACAAATAGATAATGGCCCTGCTGAGTTGTTCATCATTTCTTACTCACATCTCACTAGCTTCACACCTACACCACAGGTCCTCTTGTCTTTTATTTGCTTTTTTGTCAGACATTCATGTTCAGAAAGATAGGCTGTGCTTCAGGAAAAGATGGTAAAGACTAGAGCAGCTCCCACTGAACTACTTGGCATCTCACTGGTCTGTCAGTTACATGTAATGTCCCATGGTTGACTTTTTTTTTTTTTTAATAAATGACCAAAATAAGGTTGTTTCTTCCATTCATTTTTTTTTTATGCAATAGAAGTATTCTTGGAAATACCTGCCTCCATACACATGCATGATGTGTGATTCTAGATTGCTATGTTCAAATCCTAATGGCCAATGTGTGTGGATTGTAAGCCATGACTAACAGAAGACAAACTGCTAGTATCTCAGTGGTCTGCCATGGTGTTCTGCTTGCCTTGCTGCCTCTACTGATCTCACCTTGAAAATTTTGAAACAATAAAAGGAAACAGGTTAAATGCATGAAATGGATCACCAGACTTTGGAATGACTATTGGTAGGGTATCTCAAATACATTCTGTTCTCATTCCATCTGGAATCTCAAAATTCCTGGAAGGGAAAATTCCTGGGCTGGAGAGGAGGAGAAATAATTTTTCCTTGGGTATAGGAAATAAATTTTGTGGACTTTTAAAACTCTTACATTTATATTTTACATAGTAATTACTCAAAAATATGAAAATAATAATGATGAAGGTGTCTACCCTCTGTGCCTAATCTAGAGGTGGCATAAAGCAGCTACTCGTTGAATAATTGGTAAGTTTTTAAAAATGATTAAGAATAGTTTTATTTCCTGCAAGTCTTCACAAGGTAGTAAGCAATTTTCAGCATTACCCCTGCTCCTTTTGGTATACTCTTTTGGCCAGTGTCTACTTCACTAACATAATGCTGCCCTCTTAGAACTACAGTCATGACTCTGAACAATGCTAGTGACTCAGGATGAGTAAAAAGAAGAAGAGAGCCTTGCCTCCAAGGTCTATTTCAAATATAAGGGTCTCAAGATTCATGTGTGATAAACTGGAATGAGGATCACAGTCCTCAGAGCATGTTGTCTTATGTCCATGCTACTTTAAGTGGTTAGAATTTGATATTTTCAACATGACATGAATAAGAAAAATTTAAAGGACAGAAAAAAAGGAGAAATAAATAGGAAAGTGAAGATCAGGGGGAAAGTCTCATCATTTGTATTCATCGAGCACTGAGATGGTCTGTGCCCCTGGCGTTTGTCTAGGGGTTGCATGTTTAAGCCATGAGATTTTAGAAGACTGACATGATAGATTATTTAGTAGACCCCAGAACATGTAGTATGCCATCTGGATTGAAAGGTGGGAAAACTCAGTCAAAAGATCCTAAACACAAGGGAAAGGTGCATGAATTTTCTTAAGAGCAATATTAAACACTATGAATAAGCAGAGGACCTTGGTCTCCCTAGGTAGTTAAAAATGCATGGCAGAACTATAATTCCCCATTTCAATACTGAGAATAAGCTTCTATGAGGACGCAACTGATGAGATCTTTTTTTTTTTTAATATATATATATATTTTATAAGATTCTTAGATTACATAAATGCCACACAAAAATTACAGGGATTCCCATGTTACCCACCTCCCACACCTCCCATAACATCCCACATAAACATCTTTCATTAATGTGGCCCATCACCTGCAATGGATACACACATCCTGGGGCCTTGCCACCAAGCACGGACCATAGTTCACATTGTAGACCACACTCTCTCCCACACAGTTCTGCATGTTATATG
>JAQZBX010097622.1:0-11671 GCA_029593785.1 Cabassous unicinctus | reverse complement strand
TCATGTGGACAAAATGAGCAATGAATGGCTTTTTTAAAACCATTGAAAAGGTCTTCATTTTTAAAAGTATGAACTGAAATGTATGCTAGTTTGCAAGAGAATGTCAGTTTTGAAAGGGAGTTGAAGATTAATTTAAATTTAATATAATCAATGATAAGAAAGAGATACTATGGCACAAACACCTATAAAGGAAAATAATCTGAAGTAATGAAAATAAATTCAACAAAATTTTAATTATTATATTCCCTGTAAAATACTTGGACATAATAATCTCTAGGAGTGAAATAAATTTTTGTTTTACCTTTCAATTTCCATTGAGGCACGCATTCTTTCTGAGAAAAAATGCCCTCATTGGAAACTGCACACACCTCGTGACCTAAACTACTACATATCACAAGATCACTAGGAAAACCACAGTATTTCCAACCAGTGAACCTCATAGCAATGGAATACAAGGGCAGAGAAAGAAATTAGAATAGAATGAGAAAGTATTGTCATCTCAATGAAGACCCAACATTATCAAAATTCACCAGAAACCAAATACATCCCAGATTAGGGCAACGGATTACCTTTGTAAGTAATATGAAATTGAACTTTTGCCCTGGATTCCAAAAGGGCTCCCAGGGGTGGAGCTTGGCATACTATAATCATGGTCATCCTGCCATTGTTGACCCTGGAAAGATGGCCACGAGTCAGTTCCTAGCAAATAGATTGGCTTGTCTTCTTTCTCCTCCTCCAAATCAGGGTCCTTAGCTTGGTGCAGCATAAACAGTACTGCTGACTTAATTATTTGGAGCTTGGGGGCATGGAGAATGTGCTGTTTAGAAAAGACATCAGGAGGAGAGTAGGCACTGCTAAAAATAGAAAAGAAAGAGGAGAAAAATAGAATCCTGAAAGAAAGAAACCAAGCTCTAATTCTGTTTTGCAGTGTGGTACATTGCTGATTGAAAATTAGAAGTGAAAGAAAAAATCCACTAGACAAATCAGGACCATGTGGAAAAATTTAAAACACAAGAGACTTCAATACAAACACACCATATACAATCAACTATCCAGGCATGTTCAAGGTAGGGTATGAAAGTGTGTTTTAAACATAAAGTACGAACACTGAGGAATATTCCACCACATGACGTGTGATGCTGGGGGAAAGTGGTTTGAGTATTCTGACAGACTGCATAAATGTTTTTTTTTTTAGTTTACAGATTCTCTTAAGAAATATATATTAAGGAAAACAAGAATGTGACCAATTGGAGCAGAAAATTAGATTTAATTTAGATTAGGATGACGATATTCCCTCATACAGCCATTTAGTGTATTTAAAATAAAGGGGAAAAATTTTAAGTCCTTAGTAAAATACAGATTTTAAAAGAATGGTTAATTATCTATTTTGGTCTACAAATAAATCTTTACTTAGACAGAAAAAATCTTTCCACATAACCTGTCAATGATAATTTTAAATGAAAATTTTTGCCCTTATAAATAGTAAGTCTTTAAAAATAAGAGGCTTCAAAGAGAAGAGTTCGTGTGGCACACATGTTTTACATAAATATTTGGACTAGATATTCTTCCTAATAATTATTGAAATAATATTAAACTATTCTAACTAGGAGAATAATAATGGGAGTAAAAGAAATGCTTCTCAGTGATTCCTCCATTTGTGAAAAATCACATTTTAAATCGATAATTCAGTGGAGATCCTTTTACATGACTTCACGTTTGGTTTCTGAATGTTTAGAAGATCTGGTGATTTTTTTTTCCCTAATAAAGTCATTCCTGAGTTTCTGGACATCATTGGGCTTTTCTCGAGTGTAGAGAGATTGTGAAGCAGGTATCCATATATAAATAACTGCTCTTATGACTTACTGTAATTTTTAAGAAAGTATTGGAAATAAATTTAAACTCATTCTTAAAAGGAAACAGAATCTGCATAGACACAAATGAAAATACAAGAACTGAGTACAAAGAGCTCCCAAATTCCAAATTTCTCTGATGCTTTGTGAAAGTCCCTGTCAATACCCAGAAAAGAAAAATGTACTAGCAGGATTCACAAGTTGAAAAAGAGTGCCACACTGTTTATAAGTTATCGTGGTGGTGAAGAATGCTCATAAAATTCAAGGACCTTAACCATCAAGCAGAGTGTTCCACCTTCCATTTTATGCACACATGATTATACCCTCCCAGAATGAAGATAAGCAAAAGGTGGAACACTTTACAGCAATAGGTAGTTCCAAAATGTCATGAATGAATCTCACAACCCACTTTCCCTTAATATATATATTTAGTGATGCATATCAATCACACATGAACAGACATAAACATGAAGTCTAGAGCAGAAATCAGAACCTTAGAAAATAAAGCGGTATAACATCTTACAGTAGTCCCATACACACATCTACAGCAGAAACTTGAATTGAGATTCACTTTTAAAAAGTGGACACAGCATCTTTGAAACATGACTAATAACTATTATCGATGCCTCCACTTGAGTGTACAATTCCTGACATACCCACGATTTTTAAACAAATTTTATTTTATTGAGATATATTAAACCAATGTTTTATTTATCAAATGTGAACATACCCTGCTCCATGATGTATTCACAGAGGTGTGCATTCATGTCTTCACTCATCATTAAGCTTTTTCAATAGCTCTTTAATAATTTTAATAAAGAAAAACTGGAAGAATAAATAACAAATTATTCACCTCTCAATCCATTTTTGGACACTGACATACACAGGTGTTTTTCTGGCTGTTCTTGAACAACTTTTTTGTTTCTCTATCAGTTTTATTGAAATGTGACCCCATACTACATCATGTGGAAAAAGTAAAAAATGAATGGCTTTTTCAAAGCTGTTGAAAAGATCTTTATTTTAAAATTATGAACTGAAATGTATATTAGATTGAAAGAGAATGTTAATTTTAAAAGGATGTGTAGGTTAGGTTAGATTTAACATAATCTATGATATGAAAGAGATAATATGACAAAAACATAGATCAAGGAAAACAATTATTCTTATGTTAGGGAAATAAATTATAATAAAATATTAATTTTTATATTCCTGATAAAATACTTGATCATTATAATCTCTAGGAGTGAAATAAATTTTTTTTTATCGTACAATTTCCATTGAGTCTTTCATTCTTTCTCCAAATAAAAGATCCTCTTTGGAAATTTCACACATCTCAACTGACTAAATTACCACTAATAAAAAGATCAACAGGAAAACCATAGTATTTCCAAGCAGTGATCCTCAGAGCAATGCAATCCAAGGGCAGAGGAATAAATTAGAACAAAATGAGAAAGTAGTGCCATCTCAATGAACAGCCAACATTATCAAAATCACTAGAAACCAGATACGTCCCAACTTAGGGCAATGGATAAATTTTCAAGTAACATGAAATCGAACTTTTGCATTGGATTCCAAAATGGCTCCAAGGGGTGGAGTTTGGGACACTAAAATTATTGTCATCCATGATTATAGAAAGTATTGAAAAGAAAATCAACCACATTCTTACAAAGTAACATAATCCACATATACGCAAATGAAAACCCACGAATTCAGAGTACAATTAGCTCTTAGCCTCCAAATTTCTCCTATGGATTATGACTGATCTTTCTAATAACAATAAGTAAAAAGGGGAATTGTAGGGTCCACAAGGTGATAAAGAGTGACTGAGATGTTTACAGGGTAACATGGGGGAGAAGAATCTTTCATAAAATCAAGACCTAATACTTCAAGCAGAATGCACCTCCCTCCATTCCATGCATGTGTGATTATAGCCTCCATTTTTGAAGAAACACAAAAGGAAGACCACTATTGAGAAATAGGCAATTCCAAATCTTCATACTTGTCTTTCACAACCCTCTTTCTCTTAATGTATACATTTAGTTTTGCGTATGAAACATATAAGAACATACATAAACTTGAAGTCTAGAGAAAAAATCACAGCCTTAGAAATTAATTAGTATAACACCTTACAGTGGTCCCATCTGCAGCAGAAAATTGAATTTTGATTCTTTTTTCAAAATTGGCCACAGCATTTCTGAAACATGACTAATAATTATTATCCATGGCTCAACTTGGGTATACAATTCCAGACATCGCCATGTTTTTTTAAAACAAATCTGTTTTATTGAGATGTTTTAGACCAATATCTTTTTTATCCAATGTGTTCATTCCCTAGTCCTTGGTATATTCAGAGTAGTGTGCATTCATCTCTGCAATCATTATTAAAACCTTCCAATTGCTCTATAATTATTATAATTATTATAGGAAGACATGAAAAATGAAGAGGAAATTATTCACCTTAGTCCATTTGTTGAAACTGATGTACGTAGGTATTTTTCAGGCTGTCCTTGAATGACTTTTTTTGTTTATCTGTCAGATTTTTTGATATGAGATCCCATACTACATCATGTGTAGAAAGTGAACTATGAAGGGCTTTTTTAAAGCTATTGAAAACGTCCTTATTTTAAAATTATGAACTGAACAGAATATTAGATTTAAAGAAAATGCTAATTTGAAAAGAGAGTGTAGGTAAATTGATAATTCTGTGGACATCTTTTTACAAGATATCAGGAGTGTTTACTGAATGTTTCAAAGGCTCCGGAGTCATTTCAAGGAAACCATTCCTGATTTTTAGTACATAATTGGGTTTTTCTTGAGTGCAGAGATTGTGATCCAGGTATATATATATACAAATACCTGTTCTTATGATACATTGCAATTTTTTAGAAAATATATAAATAAAATCAAACTCACTCTTAAATAAACAGAATCCACATTTAGACAAATGGAAATCCAGAAAATAATTGTACAAATACGTCCCAGCCTCCAAATTTCTCCTATGGATTATGAAAGCCCTTCCCCACACCCAGAAGGAAAAAGGAACTTGTAGTGTCCAAAAGAGGACAAAGAGTGATTCAAATGTTTAGAAGTTTTCATGGGGGAGAGAAATCATTCATAAAAATCAAGGACCTAATCCCTCAAGCACAATGTACCAAACTCCAGTCTATGCATGCATAATTATAGCCTCCAACAATGAAGAAACCCAAAAGGAAGACCACTTTATAGACATAGGTAATTCCAAAAATTTATACTTCTTCCTCACCACCCTCTTTCTCATAATATATATATTTAATTATGCAAATTAATCATACATGAACATACATTAACTTGAAGTCAGGAGCAGAAATCAAAACCATAGAAAACAATTATCATAACACCTGACAGGGGTCCCATCTCTAGCAGAAACTCGAATTGTGATTGAATCTTAAAAATTGGTCAGAGCATCTTCGAAACATGACTAATAACTATGATCCATGGCTCCATTTGGGTTTACAATTCCTGACATGCCCACTATTTTCAAACAAATCTGTTTTATTAATACATATTAATCCAATATCATATTTATTAAAAGTATACATTCCATCATCCTTGGTATATTCACAGTGGAGTACATTCATCTCTTCAATCATTATTAAACATTTTCAATAGCTCTATAATAATTATAATAAGTAAAGAAATACCAGAAGAATAAATAATTATTCAACTCCCAATCCTTTTGTTGACAATGATAAATATAGGTGTTTTCCTGCTTGTCCTTGAACAAGATTTGTGTTTTATATATCAGATTTATTGATATATGATCGCATACAACATCATGTGGGAAAAGGGAACAATGAATGGCTTTGTTAAAGCTGTTAAAAAGGTCTTTATTTAAAAATTATGAACTGAAGCGGATATTAGATTGAAAGAAAATATTAATGTTATAAGGGAGTGTAGGTAAATCGATAATTCAGAAGAGATCCTTTTCCAGGATTTCACAAATGTTTACTGAATATTTAGAAGGCTCTAGATTTTGTTTCAAGGAAACCATTCCTGAATTTCTGGACATCATTGGGCTGCCCTAGAGTGCAGAGAGATTGTGATGCAGGTATCCATATATAAATACCTGCTCTTATGATATATTTTAATATTTAGAAAGTATTTGAATACTCAAACTCATTTTTTCCAAAGAAACAGAATCCACATATAGACAAAAGAAACCCATGAACTCAAAGTACAGATAGTTCCCAGCCTGTAAATTTCTCCTATGGCTTATGATGGACCTTGCAACAGCCAGAAGAGAAAAAGGGCTTCTTTCATCCACAAGGTGACAAAGAGTTACAAAACCGTTTATGAGATATCATGGGGTTGAGGAATATTTCTTAAGTCAAGGACCTAAACTATCAACACAGTGTGTCACCCTCCATTATATGCCTGCGTGTTTATATCCTCCATCAATGAAGAAACACAAAAGAAGTCCACTTTAGTGAAATAGATAATTCCGAAATTTCATACTTGTCCCTCATCACCCTCTTTTTCTTAATATATACTTTAGTGATGCATATCAATCACGCATGAACATACATAAACATGAAGTCTAGAGCAGAAATCACAACCTTAGAAAATAATTGGCACAACACTTTACAGTGGTCCCATCTCCAGCAGAAACATGAATTGTGATTCATTTTTTTAAAAAAATCAGCAGAGCATCTTTGAAACACGGGTAATAACTATTATCTATGGCTCAGTTTATTTGTACAATTCCTAACAGTCCCACGATTTTTAAGCAAATCTGTTTTATTGAGACATTTTAAAACAATATCTTTTTTATACAATGTGTACATTCCATTGTCCTTGGTATATTCAAAGTATTGTGCATTCATCATTTCCATCATTATTAAACTTTTTCAAGAGCACTATATTAATTATAATAAATAAAAAAATACCAGAAGAATAAGGAAGAAATTATTCACCTCTCAATCAATTTTCAGACACTGAAACACAGAGGTGTTTTCTGCCTGTCGTTGAACACTTTTTTTTTTTTATCAATCAATTTTATTGATTTGTGATCATAATACTATATTTTGTGGACAAAGTGAACAATGAATATCTTTTTAAAGCTGTTGAAATGGTCTTTATTTTAATATTATTATCTAAAAAAGATATTGGATTGAAAGAAAATGTCAAATTAAAACGGAATATAGGTAAATCAATAATTCAGAGGAAAACTTTTTCCATGATTTCACGACTGTTTAGTGAATGTTTAGACGGATTTGGATTTTGTTTCAAGGAAACCATTTCTGATTTTTTGTACATCATTGGGCTGTTCTCGAGTGCAGAGAGATTGTGATGCAGGTATTCATATATAAATACCTGCTCTTATGTCATATTGTAATTTTTTAGAACATATTGGAAATAAAGTCAAACTCCTTCTTACAAAGGAACAGAATCCACATATACACAAGTGAAAACCCATAAACTCAGAATACAAATAGTTCCCAGCCTCCAAATTTCTCCTATGACTTATGAAGGAACTTGCCAACACTCAGAAAAAAAAGGACTTGTAGGTTCCATATGGTGACAGAGTGACTCAAATGTTTACCAGATATCATGAGGGAGAAGAATGTTTTCTAAAAGCAAGGACCTAATCATCAAGCTCAGTGTACCATCCTCCATTATATGCACACAGGATTAAAGCCTCCAACAGTGAAGAAACACAAAAGGAAGACCACTTGAGAAAAATAGATAGTTCCAAAGCATCATACTTGTCTCTAACCATACTTTCTTTCTTAATATATATATTTAGTGATGCATATCATTCATAAATGAACATACATAAACTTGAAGTCTAGATCAGAAATCACAACCTTAGAAATAAAGGGGCATAACACCTTACAGATTTCACATACACACATCGCCCACAGAAAGTTGAATTGTGATTCATTTTTAAAAATTGGCCAGAGGCTTTCTGAAACATGACTAATAACTACTATCCATAGCTCAACTTAGTTGTACATTCCTGACATCCACAGGATTTTTAAAATAAATCTGTTTTAATAGGACATATTAAATCAATATCTTTTTCATCCAATGTGTACATTCCCTGGTCCTTGGTATATTCACAGTAGTGTGCATTCATCTCTACAATCATTGATAAATCTTTTCAATAGCACTGTAATAATTATAATCCATAAATAAAAACCAGAAGAAAAATAAGAAATTATTCTCCTCTCAATCCTTTTTAGACCCTGTCATGCATAGGTGTTCAGGCTGTCCTTGAACAATTTTTTCTGTTTCTCTTTCAGTTTTTTTGATATGTGATCACATTCTACCTCATGCAGAAAAAGTGAACAATGAATGACATTTTTAAAGCTGTTGAAAAGGTCTTTATTTTAAAAGTATATACTGAAATGTACATTATATCAATAGAGAATGTTAATTATAAAGGGGAGTGCAAGATTAAGTTAGATTTAATATAATCAATGATAACAAAGAGATAGTATGGCACAATCACCTAAAAAGGAAAATAATTAGTCTAAAGTAATGAAAATAAATTACAACAAAATTTTAATTATTATATTCCCTGTAGGTAACTTGGATAATATAATCTCTAAGAATGAAATAAATTTTTGTTTTACCTTGCAATTTCAATTCTGGCAATCATTCTTTCTTAGAAAAAAAAAATGTCCTCTTTTGAAATTGCACACAGCTCATTTCCTAAATTACCTCACATAGTAAGATCAGTAGAAAAACTATAGTATTTCCAGACAGCGAGCCTCAAAGCAATGGAATCCAATGGCAGAGAAAGACATTAGAATATAATGATAAAGTTATGCCATCTCAATGAAGAGTCAACATTACCAAAATTCAGCAGACACCACATACGTCCCAAGTTAAGGCAATGGATAAATTTTCAAGTAACATGAAATTGAACTTTTGCACTGGATTCCAAAAGGGCTCCCAGGGGTGGAGTTTGGCACACTAAATTCATGGTCATCCTGCCATTGCTCCCCCAGGTTAAATAGTCAAGAGGCGGTTCCTAGCAACTGGCCTGGTTTGTCTCTTTTCTACTCCGCCAAAACTGGGACCTCACCTGGGTGCAGCACAAACAATTTTGCAGACTAATTATTTGGAGCTAGGTGGCATGGATAATGGGATGTTAGGAAAATACAGAAGCAGGAGAGAAGGCACTGCTAAAAATAGGAAAGAAAGAGGAGAATAATGTAATCTTGGAACAAAGAAACCAAGCTCTAATTCTCTTTTGTGTGTGATGCGGTGCTGGTTGAAAAATAGAAGTGAAAGAAAAAATTCACTAGCCAACACAGGGCTATGTGGAAAAAATTAAAGAAAAAGAATCTTCTATACAGACACACTGTATATAACCAACTATCCACACAAGTTGAACATAGGTATCAAAATGTATTTTAAACATAAAGTACAGTCACTGGCTGGTGGAAATAATGCCATTATATTTTATCATGATCTGTAAGAAATATTCTGCCACAATTCCTGTGAAGGTGGAGGAAAGTGGTTTGAGTATTCTGACCGACTGCATAAAAGCTTTTTTTGTTGTTGTTTATACATTCCGTTAAGTAATATATATTGAGAAAAACAAGAATGTGGCCAATTGGAGGTGAAAATTAGATATTATTCAGATTAGGATGATGATGTTCCCTCACACAACATTTTGGTGTATTTAAAATTAAGAAAAACAATTTTAAGTGTTCGGTAAAATACAGATTTTAAAAGAATGGTTAATTAGCAATTTTGGTCTACAAATAAATCTTTACTTAGACAGAAAGAATTTTTCCACAGACCCTGTCAATGCTATTTGTAAATGAAAGCTTTTAGCACTTCTTAAGAGTAAACTCTTTAAAAATAAGAGAATTCAAAGGGAAGAGTTCGTGTGGCACGCATATTTTACATAAATTTTTGTCTTAGATTTACTTCCTAAGAGTTATTGAAATAATATTAAACTACTCTAACTTGGAGAATAATAATGGGAGGATAAGAAATGCTTCTCAGTATTCCTCCATTTTTGAATAATCACAATTTTATATCTATAATTCACAGGAGATCTTTTTCCATGACTTCACGATTGTTTTCTGAATGTTTAGAAGCTCTTGAATTTGTTTCAATCAACTCATTCCTCAGTTTTTGATCATCAATGGGCTGTTCTCGAGTGCAGAGAGATTGTGCACTCTCGAGTGCAGAGGGATTGTGATGCAGGTATTCATATATAAATACCTGCTCTTTTTTTTTGATAATTAAAAATATAATTTATTTAGTACATCTATATCAGGGAAATATTACAGTTAAAATTTCTTAGTAAATAGATTATTAAATTGTCTATTAAATAATTACTAAAGAAGAGTTCTTTCCACACTCCTTTTTAGCATAATGAACTGATAGCTGACAATCTAGAGGATCATAATATCACTTCTAGAGTGTAAATTCTCCCCTCAATTTTGAGGCCGTTCTTTTCTAGTATGGATCTTACACTTAATTATCTAAAAAATATACATCAATGTGCATTGTCAAAAATATGATTCCGATAAAGCAGAAATTAACATACAAGTGTTTTCAACACCCATGTGTGTGTATACACATTTTTAGTACCCAAAAATATCTACACATTCATTTAGTCCATCTACTAATATTAAAATATAAACACTTTACATTACCTAAGTAATATTTGGTTTTTTTGTTTTTTGTTTTTGCTTTTTTTTCCTTGTCTTGATCCTGATTTCTTTTTTTATTTTATTTTATTTTTTTTATTTGTGTTAAAAATCAAAGTTTTCCCAATACATACCAGTATTTGTAAAATGATATATAAATATATATGCATATATGTGAATTTCCTTACATAAATGACGTATATATATATATATTTTATTTATTTATTTATTTATTTTTTTATTTATTTTTTTTTTTATTTATTTATAAGGTGCTTAGATTACCCAAATATTACACAGAAATTACAGGGATTCCCATGTTCCCCACCTCCCACACCACCCACAACGTCCTAGACAAACATCCTTCATCAGTGTGGCACATCACCCACAATGGATATGGCCACTGGACACTTTTGGGGCAGCAAGGGGAAGGGCAGTTGAAATACAGGGGCTTTCTTGGGACTTGGAGTTTGTCCTGAGTGGCATTGAGTTGACAGATGTAGGCCATTTTACATCAGCATATACCATGCATATCTGTGTGGGAGAGAGTGTGGTCTACGATGTGAACTGTGGTCTAAATACCTTCTCTTATGAATGAACAATTCCTGACATTCCCACGTTTCTTAAAATGAATCTGTTTTATTGAGACATACTAAACCAATATCTTTTTTATTCAAAGTGTACCTTCCCTGATCCTTGGTATATTTTCAAAGGTAGGCATTCATCACTTTAATCATTATTAAAGCTTTTCCACATCTCTATAATAATTATAATAAATAAATAAAAACCAGAAGAACAAACAAGAAATTATTCACCTCTCAATCCCTTTGTTGATGCTGGCATGCATAGGTGTATTTCTGGCCATCATTGAGCAAATATTTTTATCTATTGGTTTTACTGAAGTGAGATCCCATACTACATTATTTGAACAAAATGAACAATGAATTGGTTTTTTAAAGCTGTTGAAAAGGTCTTTATTTTAAAATTATGAACTGAAACGGATTTCAGATTGAAAGAAAATATTAATTTTAAAAGGGAGTGTAGGTAAATTGATAATTCAGAGGAGAACTTTTTCCAGGATTTCATGATTGTTTACTGAATGTTGGAAAGCTCCAGATTTTGTTTCAAGAAAACCATTCCTAATTTATGGACTGTATTGGGGTGTTC
>JAQZBX010097621.1:0-11675 GCA_029593785.1 Cabassous unicinctus | reverse complement strand
ATTTTCCCTTCTATCTCTCCCTTCCATGTTCATTTTAGTCCAGGCTAACAGTGGTTTTGTTCATACAGATCTCTGGAAAATCTTGTTGGTTTCACATACATGAAACAAGGGTCCAAGCCATCAGAAGTAAGACTTTCCACAAATCTCTCCTGGATAACTGCATTTTCAATCCCGGCCTACAAATTCCAAGTTTCACTAATTTGTCAAATGGGGCACTATTGTGTGGGGGCTTGACTTCCAGAAACTTAGAATTTCTGGAACCAGTTTTTTGTTTCTTTATGCCCAACAATTCAGTTCTCAGCTTATCTCTTCCATCTAGCATTTTGCTCTAAGCTGCAAGGAGAAGCCAAGTTGCATTCTCCACATTTACTTTGGGAAGCTCTTTAGCTAAATGTCCAGGCCCACCATTTTCAAATTCTGCTTTCCATATAACATCAGGAATCAATCTTGCTAAATTCCCTGCAACTTTAAAACATGGATCTCCTTTCCTCCAGTTTGCAATAATTGTCTCATTATTTCCTTCGAAGTTATTATCAGAAATAACTTTAGGCTTCACATTCCTACCAACAGTCTCTTCAAAGCAATCTAGGCTTTTTCTATCAAGCATCTCACAATTCCTCCAAAAAATACCTCTTACCCATTTATAAAACCATTCCAGCATTTTTAGTAATTGCATCAGACTGTACTCCACTTCTGGTACCAAATTCTATATTAGTCAACAAAAAGGGTGCTGATGCAAAGTACCAGAAATATGTTGGCTTTATAAAGTGTATTTGAGGTAAAAGCTTAGAGTTCCAAGACTGTGGAAAGTCCAAATCAAGGTACCATAAGAGGTACTTTCTTACCAAAGTCAGCTATCACATGTTGAAGCAAGATGGCAGACAATCTCTGCCTGGTCTCTCAGGTCTTCCTATATCAGTCTCTGGCATGGGGCTTGCTTCTTTCTGGGCCTTCTCAGCTGCTCAGCTGCTTAGATGCTCTGTTCTCTTCAGCTGCAAACTATCAGGTGAAAGGCTCATCTCTCTTCCCAGGGCTTTAGCTGTTTGATCCTTCTCCTTTCTGTCACATGGCAGGACCGAAAAGATCAAGTTCTCTCCCCTTCTGTGTGTCTTCTTGAGTGAGTGCCCATTCATATCAGTCCAATAAGGGGGTGGAGACTGAACCCTACAATGTGGTCAAATCAAAAGCCCTAAATTGATTTTATCAAGTAAACTTAAAACCTTTTAATTTAATACAATCAAAGATATCATACCCAGAGGAATAGATTAGTTTACAAATATAATCTTTCTCTTTTTGGGATTCATAAATAATCTCAAACTGCCACAATGACTAAGTGGGTTTTATATGAGGCATGCAAGGGTAGTTCAATATAAGAAAATCAGTCAGTGTAACACACCACAGTAATAAATCAAAGAAGAAAAATCACATGATCATCTCAGTTGATGCAGAAAAGGCATTTGACAAAATCCAGCATCCTTTCTTGATAAAAAAACACTCTGAAAGATAGAATTTGAAGGAAACTTTCTCAACTTGATAAACGGCCTCTATGAAAAACCCACAGCTAATGTTGTCGTGAAAGACTAAAAGCTTTCCTGTTGAGACCAGGAACAAGACAAGGATGCCCACTGTGACCACTGTTGTTCAATATAGAGCTAGTGGTTCTGGCTAGAGAAATTAGGCAAGGAAAAGAAATAAAAGGTGTCCAAATTGGAAAGGAAGAAGTAAAACTTTGGCTATTTCCAGATCATATGATCCTATACCAAGAAAATCCTGAAAAACTACAATAAAGCTGCTGGCGCTAATAAACAATTTCAGCTGAGTGGCAAGATACAAGACTAATATGCAAAACTCAGTAGTGTTTCTGTACACTATTAATGAGCCATATGAGGAGGAAGTCAGGGAAAATTTCCATTTACAATAGTGACTAAAAGATCAAATATTTACGAATAAACTTAACCAAGGACATAAAGCACTTGAATTCAGAAAACTATAATGCATTGCTAAAAGAAATCAAAGACCTAAATATGTGGGAGAACATTCCATTTTCATGGTTGTAACAATAAATACTGTCAAGATGTCAATTCTACCCAAATTGATATATAGATTTAATGCAATTCCGATAAAAATTCCAATCATCAAATCTATTTGGAAGGGTAAGGGGCCCTGAAAAGTCAGAAACATCTTCAAAAGGAAGAATGAAGTTGGAGGACTCTCATTTCCAGACTTTAAATCATATTACCTAGCTATAGTGGTAAAAACAGCATGGTACTGGCATAAAGATAGACAAAAGGAACCAAATTGATGGTTCAGAAACAAACCCTCGCATCTATGGTCAAGTGGTTTTTAACAAGGCTGTCAAGCTCACCCAGCTGGAGCAGAACTGTCTATTCAATAAATCGTGTTGGGAGAACTGGATATCCACATCCAAAAGAAAGAGGACCCCTATTTCACACCTTATACAGAAATTAACTCAAAATGGATCAATGACCTAAATATAAAAGCTAGAAATATAAAAGTCCTAGAAGAAAATGTAGGAAAGCATCTTCAAGACCTGGTGGTAGGTGATAGTTTCTTAAACCTTACACCAAAAGCATGAGAAATGAAAGAAAAAAATGGATAAATGTGACCTTCTCAAACCTAAACACCTTTGTGCTTCAAAGGACTATATCAAGAGGGTGAAAAGACAGTCCACTCAATGTTGGAAACCACATATCTGATAATGGTTTGATATCCACGCTATACAAAGTGATCAGGCAATTAAACAACAGAAGAGCAAGCAATCCAATTTTAAAATGGGCAAAAGACTTGAATAGATATTTCTCCAAAGAAGGAATACAAATGGCAAAAAAGCACTTGAAAAAATGCTCCATATCACTAGCTATTAGGGAAATGCACATAAAACTACAATGAGATACCTTATACCTCATAGAATGGTTATTATTTTAAAAATGGAGTACAAGAAGTACTGGAGAGGGTGTGGAGAAATAAGTACACTCTTTCACTGTGGTGGGAATGTAGAATGGTGCAGCCTCTGTGGAATACAGTTTAGCAGTTCCTCAGGAAGCTAAATATATGACTGCCAAATGATCTGGAAATCCCTCTACTAGGAATATATAAGAAGAACGAGAAACAGTGGTGTGAACAGACGTTTGCACATTGATGTTCATAGCAGTGTTATTCACAATTGCCAAAAGATGGAAACAACTCAAGTGTCCATCAACTGATGAATGGATAAACAAAAGGTGGTATATACATACGATGGAGTACTATGCTGCTGTAAGAAGAAATGAAATTGGGACACATATGATAACATGGATGAGTCTTGAAGACATTATACGGAGTGAAAAAAGCCAGACACAAAAGCACAAATACTGTATGGTCTCACTAATATGAACTAAATATAAAGAACAAACACATGTAGTTAAAACCTAGAGTATAGATTACTAGGAGATAGGTGATGTGTTGGCACAAGATGGCGAGAGATGTCTGTGAGGATTCAGCCTTCCTCTTCCTCCCAAATCTCCATGGTCCCAGCTTCTTCCAATCTCAGCCGCAGGCTGGGACAAGTCTTGTCTCCCTCCTGGGGCTCATTTCTCTCCAGGCTCAGCTGCTCTGTTCTCTCCACAAGGTCAGCTGTAGACTATCAGTCTCTCTCTTTCCCAGGGCCTCTACTATGTCTAAGGATCCATCTCTACTCCAGGGGTAATAATGGCTTAATATATACAGAATTTTTAATTAGCTTTACTGTAAAGGTGTGGAAATGGATAGAGCTGATAGCAGCACATTATAGTGATTATAACTAAAACAATTGGTTTATAAATAGGATTATGGTTGAAAGGGGAAGTTTAGGGATGTAAATGCCAATTGAAAGAAAGTTAGAGAGTAATCTAGGGACTGAATAACACAGTGAACCCAGAGGTGGATGAAGATTGAGGTTAATAGTACAAATACAAGAAAGTTCTTGTATGAACTAGAACAAATGTACATCACTATTCCAAGGTGGTAAGATTATGGTTGTGCATGGGAAAAACACAATTATTGTAACTTATGGGCTGTAGATAACAGCAATACTGCAATGGTCTTGCATCAATGTCAAAGAAGGCACTATATCAATGCTAAATGTCAATAATAACAAGGTGTGGGATTTTTTTCTTTTGGATAGGGAAAACATTGAGATATTTACTGAGGCAATGATTACACAACTCTGTGATGAAAGTTAGAGCCACTGAGTGTACACTTTGGATAGATTGTACAAAGCATGGGACTGTATAACTCAGTGACCCATGTGCTGGAAGATGGACTGTGGTTAACAATATAAATATGAATGTTCTCTCATGAACTATAACAAATGTAAAATACTAATACATGATGCTAATAATACGGGGTATGTGGAAAAAATATACCAAATATAAGCTAATGGTAATAGTCTGATGATGTTTTTTTCATAATCTGTAACAAATATTCCACAACACTGCAAGTTGTTGGTAAAGGGGTGATGTTTGGGAATTCTGCACATTATACATGATTGCTTTGTAAGCTCACAACTTCTCTAATAAAAATGTATATTATATATATGCATGAATTGGAAGAAAAGTGTTTGTGAATGTATGTATTCTCTTGTTCACTACCCACAAATGTGTTTTCCTCCCCTTTCTTCCTCCCATGAGAACTGAGGACTAGATTTTGTGTTTGTATCCCTCCTTATCTACACGTAATCAGTCCTATGAAAGAATATGACTATACCTCAGGTTTCAGGACTGAATCTGGCTAGTCTAAGAGCACTCTCATCCCTACTGAAAGCTAATGGCTCAGGAATGAGCATGAGATCTGATTTAAACCAACGGAAACAAGGAATGGCATGGAGAGGAGCTTCTTGTAAAGTCTTCTTGTGGAGTTTCTTAAATCAACCCCTTCTTCCTTTGGACTTTGTCATATATGGAATTTTTCATCCATGTGCATATGGCTCAAAAATTAAACCATCACATGGAAGAGGGAAAAACAAAAAGTATTGAAGAGAGCATGGACCAACTTATTTCTGGACTTCAATTTATGTGAGCCAATAAACTTTCTTTTTTTCTTGTTGCTGAAATGGTGATTTACAATTTCTGGTATTTGTAGCTAAACTTTCCTGAATGAGATATTCACTAAAAACATAAAACCACTCCCATTCCTAATAGAATAAAATAATGTCCCTTAGTATGCTATTAAAGACCCTTTCAGACCCTTCTCTCCAGTCCTTCTTTCCATCTCTCTCCCACATATATAAACTCCAACAACATAAACTCCATCAAAGCTACCTACTGTCATTTCCCTCAACTCATTGGGCCTAGCTGAACCCACATGCAATCTAGATGCCATATCACTCTTATCCTTCAAAACCCAGCTAAATATCATCTTTTCTGACATCTTTTTAAATTAAATTCCACAATCATTAGTTGATTATTACCTTATCTTGTGCTACTATCACACCTACTTACATATATAGGTTTTATGACAGAATCACTATTTTTTAAGATCTGCCTTTCCCACAACAGTTTTAAGTTCATTAAAAGTTTTATTTTTTAATCAAGTCTATTTTGTGCATTTGTTGCAGTTGTATTCTCAAAGGATATAACAGAATCTTGCCTAAGAGAATGTTGCAAATAGTAAATATCTAATGAACATTTATCAAATAATTAAATGAATGAATAAGAGCTAAGATGATTATTACCAGGATATATTATGTCAATGACATCAAACATGTATTATTTTTTGCTGGTTGTAATCTCTTTAGATAACAAGTTGTCATCAATCCTTTGATATTATTAGCATAAAAAATATCCAGTATGGTACAAATTAACATTATCTCAATTACAGTGTCCACAGGAGAAGTGAGAAAACTCAAAAACATATTCACATTCCTGGATCATACAAAAGCATATAAATAACTTTACCAAAAGCTAACTTCAGAAGAGGCCAGAATAAGTGCATCTGGAGAAAGGAATAAAACAAGTTTATAATTACGATGAGAAAACATGACGCATTCACACTGAAGACAAACGAAAAAAGGGGTTGGAAAATAGGGGCTGTATTGCTCAAATGGTTCATTCTTCTCATTTTTCTTATGATGTTTAATGCTGCTTGAGTCAAAATCTGACATAATTGAATTGAAAATGACCAAGAACTATCTCAAGAAGCAAATATGTGGAGATAAATTCTCAGAAAAAATATCACATATGGTTCTTTGAATTACCATGTTCTAGAGGAATCTATGATTAGAATCAAAGAAACTTGGCAAGGTACTATTTTTCTATTCCCCTACAATGTAGGATGTAAGGTCCAAAGTAGACATATTGATAATTATCGACATAGTTTCATACTTTTCAAGTAATCTAGAGCCTAAAATATATCTTCTTTTCTGTATGCATTACAGTTTCTGAGAAGTTACATATGATACTTGACTTATTTCACACCATACTATACCTAGAAGCTTGTCATTCCCCTCATTAAACTCTTTTGGAAGTAGACCAATGTGTTCTCAGCCTGAAAAACATACATTTCACTTATTCTCAGAAGTCACTTGCAAATAGTATAGAATTATTCATTATGAAATTGTGGATTTCTATCAGCATGCATAGCACCCAATAGTCACCAGCATCAGTGTTTGGTCTGTCCTGTTAAAATTTTCATGTGTAATATTAATAAAGGTTAGATAACCTTAAATGGAAGTACAGATATGAAGCAGTATGTACACTTGACAAGAATGCCATTCAATGTCCTTTTCAACTCAAAGACATTAAAATTCTGATAGAAAATCAGAGAATGGGCCTTTGAGAACTTCTCATCCAGTCTCATTATCTTATAAGATATCCTGAGTGGCAGAGTGGCTTGTCCAAATTCAGGCAGTGAATTAATGATACCACCAGGGCTAGAAACCAAGTCTCTTAACTCCTGGTCTAGCCTTCCTCCATTACTACACATTTTTTCAATATAAATTACTTGGTCAGAGAAGAGGAACAGTTGTAACTAACTTAGATCTTTTGGCTTTAGTTTAGTTTGTAAGATAAAATGAAAGAAAAGCTAAAGGAAATAAATTAGGGTGAACCAGACTGAATTATTTTATTTAAGTGTGAGTCTAAATTTTGTTTTCACTTTAATGTGGTTGGTAAGTGTTTGCCATATAACTAAATATAAAAGCAATATAAACTACTGCACCTTATCCCCACCAAGTGCTGAACTCTTGAAATATGGAGAGAAGCTTAATAAATCCCTAATGGGAATGATGAGGATAATCTAACCTTTAAAAGAATGGAATGTGAAACATTTACAGCACAAATGACATAATCTAAAACACAAAGATGGTATTGCCTTTATTTTCCCTTAAAATATTATATCAATCCTAGATCTGTGTTTCTATGAGAATGCTCTTTTTTCTGCACAAAGATCCTTAACCTGCTCAGAAATAATAGCTACTTTTATTTATTAGCACTCAATATGTGCCAGGCAATCTGGTATCTTTTATATAACATCTTATTTAATTTTTATAATTACCTTATGGAGCTGATAGTTTTACCATTTGCATTTTAAAGATAAAGAGACTGAGACAGAGAAAGCCTAAGGGAATTGTTCAAGGTTACAGCTAATAATTATAGAGCCTGACTTTAAATCCTGACAATCTGATCTAGAATTCTTATATATAATTGCTTTGCCACATGATATTACACTCTCTGGTGGTTAGGAAGTGCCACTGCAGCTGCAATCATTTGACATTTCAAGACCAGAAGGAGCTAAGGATTTGTTGTCTTTCAACCATTTCATAGAAGACTATACAGTCACCATAAGCAATCAGATAACGATTCCTATCCACCTTTCAAGAAAACCAGAAGATAAGCATCATACTGCATAACTGAAATTATTCAAGCGACTACAAAGCTAATAGCTTTTTAGTAGGCTGCATGAAAACATTTCTGAGGTGACCAGTTGCTCTAGCGTACGTCAACCTCTACTAAGAAGTCAGGAAACTCCCTCTATAAAACCAGTACCAGCCTAAATCTGTCTTTACTCATTGTATCAGAACTGTAAGCTGAAATGCCTATTAACTCAGCACTTAATTAAATAGATTCTGCAAGTTAATGCCTCATCCCAAAGAGAAAAGAACTTTGGAACAGCCTCAAACACAAGTGACAGACCTAGTAAAATCATTCAGCATTTGGAGTGAAGGTGTAACCGATGTGGGACTGCATGAGTACTAAATATTTACTGAACATTGTGAGGCTAATAAGTAGGCTGTCTGTTGGAGATAATTTTGGGAATGCTGGTCCACGTAATATCCTAACTTTGCCCACAGAATTTGGCAATAGGACTCTGTGTTAGCAGTGAAAATTGCTTTGTTTTTGTTTTCAATTTTTTATGGCAAAAGCTTTTTAAAACATGCCTACACACAATCAAACATTACTTTAAAACAATTGACTCAGCTTGTGTCATGCTAATAAGTGGATTTTTCAATGATTTTTTTCTCCTTATTTCACAAAGAGGCATGAGTATGTTTATTTCTTCAAGTACAATAGCCTTGTAAATTCTTGGAAATCAACTGTTATATCAATATCAGGATTTCAAAACTGCATTCCTTCAAATATTTAGTTATTACTTGAATCCATCTTTATTCGGTACCTTTCATTCTTTATTTTTCCACATGCATATACGGAGCTCTTACGTTGAGCCAGCCAGGCAATGTACTGTGTTCAGCATTGGGAGATATGCTTCTTGCTTTCCTGGAACTCACAGTCTAGTGGCAAAGACAAATAAAATCATCACGAGTTGAGGTGCACTTTATAAAGTAAAAAAAAAAGAGTGCCCAACAGAGGAACCCTTTTCAGACACGGTGATAAAAGTATCAGAGGTAACTTTTAAGCTGAGACGCACAAGTTAAGGAAGAAAAGCCTTCTAGAGAAGGGGGGAGGACCATGAAGGGACGATTCAGACAGACTCCTACTCCCGCAAAATACTGAAGCAAGGAAAAGCTTGGGATGCTCAAAAAGCTGACTAGGGCCTGTAAGAACAGAGTATATTGGGCAAAGTGAAATGACAACATATGAAGCTAGGAAAATAGGCAGCAGCTAGATCTTGTTGAAGGCCCAGCTAAGGCAAATGGATCTTCTTCTGAGGGCAATGAGAAATTATTTAAGACCTTTAAGCTGAAGAGTTACAAGTTATATTGGAAGTCCTGTGCAATGGTAAATACGAATATGCATAAGAACTACCTGGGTTCTCATAGGGTTCATGTGGAAGGCAAAAGTGATATTTAAACAAGAGTAGTCATTCAAAATTACAAGTAACTTTCCTGTGTTACAAAGGTAGTTTGCACAAATTCAGTGTGCATCCTGTCAGGTTGAATGCATTTGGATTTGTCCTTTTAAGTAAATAATATCCCCAGTCCTTCTCATATCCAGGAAGTCTTTGTAAAAAGAATTGTTGAAAACCCCTGAATATTCCTGCATTTCCTCACACCTAAGAAAAGGAGGCCAGGATGCTGTACAAAGAATGTGTTTCTGTTCTGTTTCTCTGTCACAAACAGCTAGAGTAAGCTGTTATAGAAATTGTGCTGTTAGAACCTGTGATATGAGTATAAAACTATGCTAAGTACAGCATGCTAATGTGATAAGTGTAGGAGCTAATCATCTGTCTGCAGTCAAAAACACAGACTAAAGAAACAAAAATGAAAAGCATATCCAGAATAAATCTGTTGCAAAGACAAATTATCAATCTTTGCAAAGCACAAACACAAGTCAACACAGTATTTGGTGCAAAGTATACTTATACTAAAAAACAGGTCAAAATCCATTGGTATTACAGAGGAATTAGCAGAAACTTCTACATGGGGAGATCAGGGAACAGCTTCATGAAGATGAAAGATTTAAACTTGACCTTCAAAAAGATAAGGGGAATGAAACACTAGATGAAGGGGGAGAAGCATATCGGGTAATGACCACCTCCAGTAGTTTAGGACAATAGTAAGAAGGAATGCCGTTGCAGAGTTCGCTCACGTCTTTATCAACTGGAGACACAAGGAATTTTGCTGAATAAGTTGGGGCTCAAGTGGATCGATCCTCTTCTTAATAAAAATGTCATGAGCAACATATTACCACAAGCTGCCAAAGTGGCATCTCTCAAAACTCCAGAGCTGAATAGTAATAAGAATTCAATTGGCTCTTCCCACATGCATCCCTTATTTTCCACTCCAAATAAAGATAGCCATTATGACTAAGGAAAAAAAAATGTTAGCTTGGGTAGCATGTTGAGACTCATAGTTGACAAACCCTAGCCTGATGAGTCAGCTTTAGGGTTAAGATGAAAGCCATTTTGAAAATTCAAAAATGACTTGCTTCTTTGTTAATAAGACATCATCTTCATATACAGCTAAACAAAGTGCTAATAAAATGTTATCCTTTAAATTAGCTTAGGCAATGAAGTGGAGAGGCGGTTTCAGAAGCCAACACCCAGTTTACTGAGTATATAATCTCCCAGCAAAGTATTTTATCTTCAAACCTAGTATGTTGATTCTTTACAACCAAGTGCAATCAAGGATTTTAGCAATATGCCCTACAGTCATTCACTCAGGAGCTTCTACAATGCCCCACCACTCTCTGCCATTGTACATGGCTCTAATCCCGTAAGCATTGAAGATGGATTTTGTTTACCCAGCAGCTTCCATGACAGAACATGGCTCCTGGACACCTTTCAAGAAACAACCAATGAAACTGCCAGTTGCCAACTGACCAGCTGTGAGCAAGACTTGTGCACAGAGAATCTTTGTGCACAAAGTACCTCCCTCTCCAGAGCTGTCAAAACAACTCCTACTAATCCCATGTGCGGTGAAAGGACAACATGCCAATCAGGAGGTGTCTCAGCAACATTGGAGTGTGTTTCCCAGGCTTGCCAGTCAGAAAGCAACCAGCAAATAGGCTGCAGAGTTCGGAGCTGCCAACCTGAAAGCTACATCACAAGGGATTGCCCATCCAAGACTTGGATGACTTCAAAGAGTTGCCAGGCTTTGGAATGTGAATCTCATCAATACCATGTTCAGAGCTCCAAATCCAGTGGCTGTACACCTTTGGTTTATGTCTCATCTGGACCCAAACTCCTGGAACCTTCTTCTAGTACTTATGAACCAACTTGCTGTGTTACTGGTGGTTGGCAATTGTCTAGTAAGTGAAGAAACCATAGAGGAGAGGGCCTATTCTAATTTGAATGAATTGATTTCTGGGATTTTTAGGAATCTTTGTTTCTCTAGATGTGTTTGTGAGTGAATGAATGTGTCTTATACTATCTTTATAAATCTTTGGGGCATATTTCTGGTGGTAACTTGGGGTACAGTTTTTAAACTATTTAGATCATTAGGATACTATTTGTCATAGAGTAGTAAGAGTTGCAACCAGGGGCTGACATGAGTACTTTAAAAAAATCAGTATTACTCTGCAGCTACATGGAAACACTTAGCATTAGATCTGGCTTAATAACTGATCTTCTACCGCCATCAGAAATCCATAAAATATTGGAGTTAAGAGAGACCCAGTAGTCCATTTAGCCCTATGAATTCTGATAGGTTTAATTCTATCAAAAGTTGTCCATGTAATTAATAACATCAGAATCACAATCAAAAAGCTGTATCTACTCACTGGTCATCCAATGGTTTTCTC
>JAQZBX010097620.1:0-11669 GCA_029593785.1 Cabassous unicinctus | reverse complement strand
TGGAGTAGCATCCTGTTAACTGTTTTATATTCTTTTATGAACAGCCTCCCAAGCCAGTTCAAGAAGCAAAACAGGCCAACAGAATTGCAACATTTTAAAAATTCTTGTGAAATAGTTTAAAATGGTGCTTTTTATTTATTGAAAGTTTAAATTGGGTGGGTCTTTGCACACATAGCTCTCACCCAGCACTTCAACCAGGGGCACTCCAGCATCCTGCTGGGCCATGGGACCCAAGAGAAGCCATTCTCCTAGTGAGTATCATGGGCCATTGTCATATTGCGAATGGACGCTTCACTTTGCAGGTCCCTTCAGTTGCTAAAATTTGCCTTTCTAGGATTGCATTTCCCAGGTGCTATTCCAGTAAGAGTTGATATTCACTTTAGGTTCCAAACTGGTTGAGTTCATGTGGTCAAAGGAAAAAATGTTGCCAGAAAAATTAAGGGAATGGTACACAGGAAGAAATGATAGCAATTAAGAAAACAATTACCCAGATTTATACATGTATTCATTGATAGCCAGATTTATCTAAATAAAACAACTGGGTGGCACAGAAGAAAAACTGCATATTAATAGTATTGCTAAGCTGCCATTTTGTGGCTTAGTCACTGGGAAAATATTTAGGGTTTTATTTGTTATTAGCTCTCATTTTATGTATATCATCAGTGAAATCTACCCATTTTAGTTTTCTGGGATTGAAAAGGCTTATGTTATAAATTATTCATCTGTGTTGTCATATTTGGCTTTTGCGATATCTTTAAAATTCATTGTTAAATTTTTTTACTGCTAAAGTGTATCTAAATGTTTTTTTTTTTTGTTTTTTGTTTTTTTGGTGTATCTTGAAATCTTTTGAAAAACAAAACTTTTATAGAGTTGGGCTTCATAATCATAGGGCAGCTTCTGTTAAGTGTGCAACTAATTTTTCCACCAAAGAATTGTCAGTAGCAGCTTGCTTTTCTCTTTGAATTTGTCAGTTTTCCTAAAAGGTTTTTAAGAGCTTGTGTTAATATTGAATTTAATCAGACTTTCTGATTAAAGCTTTTTTGAGGTTCTGGGCCAAGGATTGAACTCAGGACCTTGTAATTGGGAGGCCGGCACTCAATCACTAAGCCACATCCGCTCCCCTGAGTTAATTTTTCATTTGTTTGCTTGTTTTTAGGAGGCACCAGGGACCGAACCCGAGACCTCCCATGTGGGAAGCAGGTGCTCAACCACTTGAGCCACATTGCTCCCTAAAGCTTTTTTTAGTAAAACAATTTGGTATTTAAACAACAAAAACCATGCCATACTTTCCATTATCTGAAGAACACAAGCTTTTATGAGGATTTTTTTCAGTAACTGGGAAAAATTTGTGCTAAGACATTTACACTTTCAAATCCAGTCTTTACTGGATTTGCAGCCTTTAAAATTTTTTCTCCAATTCATTAGAAATAAAAGCTGTAAAGATGACCATGCTGTGAAAAGTGAGCTAACCAACTTAAACCATACCATTTTGTAAAGTTTGAAATGTCTTAGAATTTCAGATGATCTGCATTTTGGAAGCAGCCAGCCTTTGGGTTCTTACTTTACTCTTCCTTTAATACTGTAGTATTTGCAATCTGGTAGCCAGTTTTCTTAAAATCTGATTACTTTGGGAGGCGCTGGAGGCTATGGGTTTATAGCGGAAATTTTTTTTTAATTTTTTAATTTTTTTAGGAGGTACTAGGGATTGAACCCAAGACATTGTATGTGGGAAGCAGGCACTCAGCCACTGACCTACATCCACTCCCCAGAATCTTTTTTTTTTAAAGAAAGACTATAATCCAAGCATCTGGTTGGTCTGATTCATCAAAGCCATGATTCAACAAATTGCAGTTAAGGTGGAAAGGACCAAATTCTAAGACTCCACCATTTATTGCCCAAGTGTCAGAAGTCATTGATTCTGTCTTTAAAGACCCCGCCTCTTATGGGAATGTGAGAATTTAAGGCAGCTGGAGCAAGCGTCAACCCACAGAAATTAGGCCTTGCACATACTTCCTTGGCTTCTGTTTTAAATGTGAAATGTTTCCGTTGTTTTGATATGTTTCTGTGCCTGTTTTTGCTACCCTGAGGACTCATTCCTGGTTTGATTCAGTTTCTAGTTAAGCCCTTGTTGTCGAGGTAATTACCATCTGGCTGCATCCCTGGGTGGTCAGTTTCTATACTCACCCATGATAAGCAGTCACAACTCTTGGGTCCCCCATTTGCCTCTGCCCTTCTAGCAGTCATTGGAACTTGCTTTAAGCCTAACTCCTATTCATCCTTCAGATCTCAGGTCTTAAGTCACTGACACAGGAAGAACTTCCTTGACGTCTGGTCAGGTCCTTTTGATGTATATTCTCAGCACCTCCTTTATTTTTCTTTAAGGTACTTATCATAATTTATATTAATTTTTGTCATCTATTCTGCTAAACCTGTGTCTTCAGCACCTGGGACAGTGTCTGGCACATAGTAGGAGTTCAATAAATGCATTGAGAGAATGAGAATTAACAAATGAAGCTTGTTTATTCTCTTCATCTCCTTTAGAGTGCAATTATACATGGCTTTAGGCTAGTTTCAAAACTTCTCTGAGTCTCAGTTTACACATGTAAAGTGGGGAAAATATTTTATCTACCCTACAGTTTGGGGGGGAACTATGCATGTAGCAGATCTTTAAATAAATGCTTATAGAATGAGTAAATGCATAAGATACCTCTGTGATAAGAGGCATATAAATTTTAACAAGGATTTCTTTCATTTGAAAAATGAGAATAATTGAATACCCAAGCAAGAGGAGTCTTGATTAGTTGGAAATAAAATTCAGAATTTCATATACCCTTGTCCAGAGGTTAGCCAGGAGTTCTTAACCTTTTTTGTTCCACGGACCCCTTTGCCAATCAGGTGAAAACCACAGACCCCTTACTAAGTTCACACTATACTGTATATATTTAATAAAATATATCACACCCGCACCAACATGTCCCCACAAGAATGTTTTTTTTTTTTTATTTCAATTCAAGCTCACAGACTCCTTGTTAAGAACCCCTGGTTCTAGCCTTCCCTTTTGATTATAGTTTGATATTAGACATTTTTTAATGGGAAAGGGAGAAGATTTTTTAATGGATTTGGACAAAACTAATGATCGATTTTTCCAGTTCCTAGGAGGTTTGCATCTCACAGATTTTAACTAAGTTTGGTTCATCACGAGTACAGATTCCAGATTGTCTATATCTTAAAATCCTGTAAGAAAGAAGCAGTGGTGAATGTGAATCTGAAGCCCAGGAGAGATCCACAGTGCTAAGAGTCTCATCAGTTGGTTCAGCTGACAGGCAATAGGAAACCTGTGGTAGGATAAGATCCTGAGCTCCGCGAGTGACAGCAAAAATGCTTTCAGTTGAACAATTCTTTATACTATAAACTTCACAGGCTAACTTACCTTTGGCCTGGCTTAATCTGTCTACCTTCATTTCCCTCATCAGTGCAGTGAAGATACCTTGCATATAAAATACAACTGCTGCCCAAGTTTTCTTTTTCTTACTCTTCTCTTCTCCACCATGTCCACCCATTTCCGGAATCCCTCCCACCCATTTCCCTTAGGGACACAATACAGAGAAGGGAGAAGGTACAGGAAGGATCCAAAGTCTTCCCAAATGTAAATCGAGTTAAATATTTTATTTGAGCTCACCTCTTTGGAGAAAGGGGGACAGAGGTGAGAGGAGTAAGTTAGAGGTGGTCTGGCAGAAACCCCAGAGGTATGGGGCATGTGAAAGAGGAAAACCTTCACTAGGGTATCTGCTGAAGGTGAAATGCAAAGAGCCTGGACTGGAATTGAGAGCTCATTCTTGGTGTTTAGGTTTGTGATCTGAGAGTATGATCCCAGGGCTAAGCATGGAAGAAGACAAGCACTTGGAGGAGTCACAAGGCAAGTACTGCTAGTTTGAATCAAGGCTAGGTCTCCTGACCAAGCAACCCCAGCCTGGGAGGGGAGGATTTGCTGAGGGAATCTGTCCCCTTATTTCCAATCCGTCTCCTTCGGATCCTCCTCAGGGTCATTGCCCTTGGGAGAGCCAAAATCCATACGCTGATGCCTCCTTTCCGTTGACCGTGTCTGAGGCTGAGTCTAAGACTGAGAGCCAGGGACCTGAGTCTTATACAGAGACCTGTACTGCTGAGGATAAGTTTGAGACCTGGGTCTGGGTTTGACCTCGGGCATGAGCTCGGACTCTGGCTCCAGCTCCAGCTCAGGCTCCAGCTCAGGTTCGGGCTCTGTTTCAGGCTCCAGCTCTGATTCAGGTTCCAGCTCTGATTCAGGCTCCAGTTCAGGTTCCAGGTCTAGGTCCAAATCCAGCTCAGTCTCTTGTTCGGACTCAAGCGTGGGTTCCAACTCCAGATCTAGCTCTGACTCCTCATCTACTGCTGACTCTTGGAGTCTGGTGAAACCTGCATTAAGAAGTTTCTGGCTTTCTGGATGACCAACACTCATTCTATACCTTGAGTCAATCTGAAATACACACAATTAGTTGAGTTAAAATTTACAATTAAATTTGACTTTTGAGCACAGTCAAGACATTTAAGAACACAAAGTATTTAAAGTACTAGAACCATGGCTTCCTGGCTAAGTAGAAAATATTTCTTGCCTAAATCTACTTTTCATCCTCTGGTTCCTCAGTTATTCACCATTCTTCAGGTTCATCAATCCTCACTTCTGTTTCTTTGTGTTTCTAGCTATCCTGGTTCTCTGGTCAACCATTTCAATAGCAGTGGTTTAAATAGCACACTGAAACATTTTTGTCTTCTTGATCTTGTCTTGCTAACCCTCAGTGCAATCCTTGGCAGGGCATGTAAGACCCTCTATGACCTGGCTTCTTGTACTCTTCTTTAGCCTTCTTTCCAGCTGTGGTCCCCACCTTTTGCTCTAGCCATAAAGTTGTCCAAAGCTTTCTGACTGCTACTTAACTTTGTGCATGCTGCTCCCTTTGCCTGCTTTGTTCTTCTCTATCTCATCCAGCAACACTTAGTCATTGTCCCAGATTCAGATTAAAGATGTCTTTCTATATAAAGTGTCTCCTGTCACCTTCCCCTCCCTCAACCAAACAGAATCACAGCTTCCTTTATGTCCCAACTGTCCCTCACTCATACTTTTATCATAGCACCAATGACAAATTGCCTTATTGACTTACAAACCTATCTCCTCTACTAGACTAGACTGTAAGCTCCTTGAGGTATGGCAATGCCTGGTTCTTGACATCCTGAATACCAGACACTGAGCCTGTCACATAACAGGTGTCCTGTAAGGGCTTGCTGAATCAGCCTTGCAGCAGCATTCCACAGGATTAATCATTTTCACCCTTCCTGAAAGACTTTCTTCTCTTCCAATATTATGACACTTCAATGCTTTACCTACTACTTTCCTGGTTGCTTCTCTCTGGTTTCTTTTCTGTCTCCTCTACTTCTGCTGGGCTTCTAGATGTTGGCATGACCCAATGCTTGATCCTGGGACCTTTCTCTTCTCCATCTACACTCTCCCCATAGGTAAACTCATTTAGTCCCATAATTTTAGTTACCATATTTATGCCAATGAGTCTCTGGTTATAATCTTTCCCCTGATGTGCAAGTTCATATTATTCACTTGCCTTCTTGATACCTCCACTTGAATGTCTAATAATCAAGAATTTAATACATCCAAAATAGAACTTACTCCTCTTCTAGTCTTCCCTATCTTAAATGCCATAAAAATTGATATATTCAATACCAAGTCTTAATATAAGTCCTGATAAGAATACCAGTAAATCAGAAAAGTACTTTTTAAAAACATAGTAATATCTATCTTAAACCAATAGTCACAACTAGACTTAATAGAGACACATAAGAAGTTATTTTCATTCAATTCAAGAGTAAGACAAGACTTACTGCTATTACTTAAGTTGTTTTGGAAGGTTTGGTTAATGCAATAATATATGATATGAAAACAATAATTCTAAGTATTGGAAAAGAAGAGATTAATAATATTATTTGTAGAAAAGAGTTTTCTATCTAGAAAACCCAAGCGAATGAGCAATGAAACTTCTTAGGACCAATAAGAGGATTCAGAAAGGTGGCTGTATAATTTTTATAAAAATCAATAGATTTTTCTATATATTAGCAATTCCCAGTTAGAAAATATAATGGAAAAGAAGATTCATTTAAAAAGAAATAAAGAAAAAAGAAATAAAAACGTAAAACATATGAAGTGTCTAGGATTTATCTACATAAAGAAAGCTACAAATCCTTAATGTGAAACATTTTAAAAGGTTGAATGAGGGAAGTGAATGTGGCTCAAGTGACTCGGCTCCTGTCTATCATATGGAAAATCCCAGGTTTGTTTTCTGGGGTCTCCTGGTGAAAGAGAGCTTGTTCGCGCGCCAAGCTGGCCCGTGCACAGAGCTGGAGCAACAAAAAGAGACTAAGAGGAGTGATAATGAGAGACACAACAAACCAGGGAGCTGAGGTGGCTCAAGCAAGTATCTCTCTCCCACATCGGAGGTCCCAGGATCGGTTCCCGGTGCCTCCTAAAGAGAAGACAAGAAGAGAAAACAAGCAGACACAGAGAGCACACGACGAATGGACACAGAGAGCAAGACAGCAAGTGTAAAAACAACAAGGGGGGAGGGGGCAGATTAAAAAAAAAAAGCATCATGAGTATAGTTAAAACAGCATTAAAAAAAAAAGGTTGAATGTAGAGACAGCCTATTTTCCTGGCTATAAAGAATAAATACTTAAAGATACCAATTCTCAAATTAGTTTATAGTTTTAATGCAATTCTAATGAAAATCCCAACAGGTTTTTTCTTTATTTTTTGTATTGTTGTTGTTGTTTGTGAGAACCTGACAAAAGATTCAAAAACTGGTTTGGAAGAATAAATTGGTGAGAATGAGTAAATTTTGAAACAGAACATTGATGACAGAGAACTTTCTAACCAAATGTTAAATGTATTATAAAGCAATAGTAATCAAAACAGTGTGATATGGAAGCTATACTGAACAATGAAACCAAAAACTAAGCTAGAAATAGCTTTAGTTTTCTTAAGAATATATTTTATAAAAATAGCATCTCAAATTAGTGGGGGAAAGAAAGTTTATTTAATAGACACTATGGCTCAAAGTGGTTAGTTTACACTGATAAAATAAAGATAACTGTTCAACACCATAAACTGAAATAAATTCTAACTAGATTAAAGAGCATAATATAAAAAGTGAAAATAAAAATCTAGATGAAAATATGTTATTATTTATTTACCTTCTAAGTGGAAAGGGTTTTCTAAACATAGAAAGCAAAGGGAAAATAAAAGAGGAAAAAGTAATAGGTATGACTATATTAAATGCAAAGACAAATATGTCAAGAATATCATAATTATAAATAAAAAATAAAACTTTCCTAGTTTCATTAAGGAAAACTAGAAGAACTGGGTGAAATCTAATAAAATTTCTGCTTGAAGGCACCATAAAGCTAACAAGATAGTGAAAAATTAGCAGGCCAGGATTTGGAAAAAGGTGGAAATCTAGAGAGGTGTGCCTGGCATTTGGGGTCACTTTTGTCCTGAAGGTCTTTGATGACCTGGAAGTGGCACTGGAATACTGTGCAGTTCTTTTGACAGCTGTAAGGGCCTAGGGTTGCAAACACTAGATTCTAGGGGCTGCCAATGGAAGAGCTATGGTAAAACTTCCCACAAACTGCAATTAGGCTTTGGGTCATCTAGATGGCCTAGAAAAGTCTCAAGTCCTGAAGTCAGATCAAAGTGATGCTGGTGAAACAGTCAAATTCTTTCTGGAAGAAAATGATCATCCTAGGCTTCAAATTATTTCTATAAACATTTTCTAAATACGATGTCTGACACACATCCAAAGATTACCAGGCATGCTAGACTTTGATAGTGAAGGATGCACATTGAATCTCTAAGGCAGTAGTTTTCAGAGTGTGCTCCTTGGACCTGTAACATCAACATTACCTGGCAACTTGTTACCAATACACGTTCTCAAGCCCTACCCCAAACTTACTGAATCAGAAAGCAATCTGTGTTTTAACAGCCTTTTTCAGTGATCTGATGCATGCTAAAGGTTGAGAACCACTAGAAGCCTCCAAGCATAAGCAGAAGGACCTCCAGTCAAAGATGTTGTCAAGAGCATTCTTGCTCCAGGTAGAGGGTTGGGCCAGATGAGATATAAAGTCCCTTCCAACTCAAAAGTTTGCGATTCTATAACTTTATATATGGGAGTGGACTACAGAGCTATAGCCCCCCCCACCAAAAAAAAAAAAGTTCAAATCTAGTTATCAGGAAAAAAGTTGTTCTGGATAAGCACAGGCACATAACATTGAGAACCCTCAACTAAGCAAGGGAAATACTTGGTAATACATTACTTAAAAAAAAGAAAGAAAGAAAGAAAGAAAAAGGCCATGTTTTACAAACTTGGATATCTTTTATTTCTTGGATTTTTAAAAATACTTATTGCTATGGTAGTATTTTCTAGGCATAAAAATTCAAACCTTATTGGAATGTAGTAAGTCAAAGAATCAGGGGTTTGATTAAAAAATAATTTCTAGTCATTAGATAATATTTTGGTGCCCATCTGAGTTTCAATTTCCTTTTTGGGAAATCTTTAACTTACACAGATACTAATTTGAAATCACTGATGTAGACCCAAGTCTTTACTTTGTATTAATTAATGGCTAAAAATTCTGGTTTATAGGAGTCTCCCTTGTGTTTGGTCAGGTGAGTTAATCTCACATCACTCACAATGTAAATAATAGCCAAAGTGTTAAACATGCAGAGTCAACTAAACAATTTACCTATGCTAGTTCATCAGTTTTATTATTGATCCCAAGGGTGGGGTGGGGGTAGATTCTGGAGGAATAGCTAGGGGATATATTTAAAATATTTAGTTACTGGTATAGCATAGGCACTAATCAAGTTTGCTGCAAAAGGATCCTTGAAGCTTCTGCTGGGTTGGGTGAACCCTTTCTTCAGTTGGAAAAGGGTTGTGAATGGGACCCAGGTGCCAAGGCAGTGGGGGCACTCAGGGACTCAGGTCCACTGCTATTTGCCAGCTGGCTATTTGCCTGTTTCAGAATCTGGTATAGCTATGCCCAAAAACCTCTCCCCGACAGGTTCATCTCTATCTGAACAGTCCTCTCCCCACAACTCTCCCATCCCCCTTACCGCCAGATGGTTGACATCATCTAACCTTGTCTGTTTGTGAGTAGCTTTCCTGTAACACTGTCTCAGACTCGTCCACACTTAATTCGGAGGGCTCTGGCAACTTTCTTGACAAGGCAAACAGCACGGCGTCGTGGAGGGTGAGGAACAGCTGGGACTTGGTGATGCCAGCGTCAAAGAAATCATTCCTCTCTAATGCCCTGACCACAGAAGCTACAAACCAAACCCGGAACACACACAGAGTCAGATACCGGTAAGCAGAGCACCCAGGGTGCAAAATACAGCCGTCTCATGGGGCGAAGGATACTCACTGTGACACCCTGCAATGAGCACCAAAATGTTGGCGTTTCGGAAAGCATTGCACATCTGCAGGGAGAGAGTAAACCAGCGTCAGAGAGCTGCACACTCACTGGGAAAGGGCCTTCTAATTAGCTGAGTTTGAAAACCCCTTTGGTCATTCACTTGTCTGGGGGGCGTATACCTTTGCATTCCAATTCTACTCTACAGACATGTGATGAGTGGACTATTGAAGGGAACGTGTAATGTGCCGGGAATATAAGAGAGAGTCATACTGTCTCATGTGGGGGTGGGGAAGGAGAGGGAGGACTGCTCATAGTCTCAAGGAGGAAACTTCACTAAACGGATAATGTTCGCGTGAGGAAGGTTCTAGGATAGAGAGAGGCACAGGTGTGATGGGAACCCAGTGGAGGGTCCTCATGAACCACTGTATCTTGGATTATTGCTTAGTGTTTGCACGTGGCCCATTCTCCCTGGAGTTCACTGAGCAGAGGAGGCAAAGCATGGCCCAGTGATGGCCCTGTGATAAAGTTGCTTTGAAGTTCACTTCAAAGCAAGTCAATATAACCTTAGTAACTCTAAGATTGAGTAGAATCCAACCCTGAGCACTAAGTTAAAAATGTCAAAAGAAAGAAGTACTGCTTCTTCCAGTACTAAGAAGAAACAAGAAAGTCATTCTTGATCATATGGTAAATCATGAGGTCATTTGGTGAAGGGCCACTATGAATATACTCTAAACAAAGGAAAAGTAAATCCCATGAATTATGAAGAAGCTTAGAATGAATGGTTGTCTCCAATAAAAATGGACTAGTGCGATTTTTTCTTAGTAGGTTTAAGTTTTCAATTATACAGTAAACAGAGCCTAATGATTTCCTCCCATAAAGAGGTATAGACCAATTGTAAAGGGAATGAATGAAACTATTTTTAAAATGTAGACGTGCACGTGAATCTCTGAAGGCTGTGAGGTAGAGGAGTCTGGTTGGGGACGGAGCAGAAAGTCATCAACGTAGGTCAGGGGTGGGTGGGTGATGCCAAGGAGCAGAACATAATGATGTCGCCACAAAAAAAGGGGAGGCAAGAAAGGAGAGAGGGGAGAAGAGAGCACAACTGCACTGTGGAACAGAGGGGAAGAGTGACATAAAGTCAGATGCTTTCATTCAAATCCTGGCCAGGCCACTTCTCAGCTGTGAGCCTCAGATTCTTAAGGGGAAATATGGCCTGGCTTTCAGGACTGTTGCGATAATCAAGTGAGGCAGTATATATAACTATGTCATGTAGTAGGCATTCGATAATGTGGGTTGAACAAAATCTAAAGTAACAATTACAGTGTGGGACTGGGAAAAGAGAACTACCTAAGACCTACCTTAGAACTCCCAAAGATGGAAAACTCTAAGAGACAAGAGAATAGCAAGTATACTTGAGTCTGGAAATGGGTGGTGGGGTGGTGGTAGTGATGGTGGGGGAGAGCTCATGGATAGAAAATCCCTTAATGTTAATCTCTTCAAGCCTCTCATTTTGTGGATGAGGAAACCACCGAGACCTAGGGCAATTTAGTAACTTGCCTTGGTCAGATGGACAGTGAGTAGCAAAGCCAGGACAGAGGACACGTCTCTAGGCCACCAACCAGAGTTCTTCCTGTTCTGAAAAGTTTCCTATTGCCTCAGATCAAAGAGGAGCTGGACTTACTTAAGAGAATCGTTTCTCTTTTAGGAATAAGATGGTATGATAAAATAGGATTCAAGGACAAAAGAAGGAAAGCCAGTAAAGGGGCATATCTCAGAAAAGATGGGTGCAGTCAGAGCTGGGAAGTGAGTGTTCAGGATGTTCAAACCTGAGCCAGAGGCAGCAGAAGGAAGAGTTGAGATCAGGTGCTATCAACTGAGAGAAACTTGCTGAGAAAATATGCTGTACTGACAAGACACCAAGCAAGGGAAGCAATATGGTTAGTTGTGCATCTACAAGAAGGAAGGAGAGAAATGAAAACTGTCAGAGAAACCAGAGGGTAGGAGAGAGGCCGGGACCCAGGAACCCAGCTTTTGAAGGAAAACTCTCCCCAGCTCTTTTCTGCTTGTGCTGCTGTGTCCATTCGCTGCGTGTCTTCTCTGTGTCTGCTTATCTCCCCCTTGCTGTGAGGTCTTGCCGCATCAGCCCACGGCGCCGCACAAGCGGCCCTGCCCTCACAAGGAGG
>JAQZBX010097619.1:0-11692 GCA_029593785.1 Cabassous unicinctus | reverse complement strand
GTCTGCTCTGCTATTTTTCTCTACCTTGCCAGTTCCTCATGACTCTTGCTTCTGCATTTCTCATCCAAAACAGAAATGCAAAGGGAGGAAATCCATTCAAAATTCCTCCTCCTCGTTTTATTTTTGCAGCTCTTTGGGGTGCCCAGTCTTCAGGTTCCCTTCCGATAATTATCTCCCCTTTCAGTGTCTTGGTGACCCAGAGCCTCAGGTTTGGGAGGCAAGGAAAATGCCCCCGGCTGGTGCCAGTGCCGAAGTAAACCATGAGAAGGCACAAGTGCATCCCTTCCCCTTTGCAGCCTGGCGCAGTGGGCTTTTTGTCTTTGAACCTCTCTCCATGTTCTCAGCTGATCCACGATGAGCACCACTCACAGACTGCCTTTCCGTGATAATTTCCCATCCCTGGCAACACCAATATTTCTGTGGCTAATGCTTTGAGTCTTGGTCATTGCTCAGAAATAAAAGAGGCAAAGTTCCAACCTAAAATAATACGTCTTGCTTTTTATGACTTAATTTATAAACACTGTACTGGAGGGACATCTTATTAACTGGGTAAGAAGAAGCTGTTCCCCAGTATGACCCCGGCTGACAGAAATGGATGTCAGGTGGAATAACGAATGCTGTTTGCATACCAAGAGGCCCATGCGGAGAGCAAGTATTAGTCAAAGAAGGAACTGTTGTTAAATAAGAAAAGGGTACACTCACAATGAATCTGTTAAATTAAGAATCCCTCTACTTTGGCCAAAGTCAATTTGTTATCCTTGCAATTTCCCCCTCTATATAATAGGGGTAAAAAGGAGGAATCACTGAGAAAAGTGACTCCTTAGAATCACCAGGCTGCAGGGATCTCGCCATAGCCGGTGTGGCAAGTTGGGGGTCGTCTGCCTGAAATGAACAGAACAGAGGGCGCTGTGGATCTTGGAGTCTTGCCCGGCCCACCCCCACAAGGGAGACCTGATGAAACCCGGGCATCTGGGCAAGCCTGGAGTGTTGGGGACCTGGAAAGCAAAGGCCCCCATGGCCCATCCATGGGGTGGCTGAGGTCCCCGAGGAACGCACACTTTGTGGAATTCAACCTTGTATCTCCAGCACCTGGAACAGGGCGTCACACAGCAGGAGCTAGTAAATATTTGTCGAATGAGTGACATTTTGAGACTATGATGAATCAGACAAAATGCAAGTAATCCCTGGAAAGGCAGAGTGCTAGAGGTTTCGTGATCTGCCCTGATGGCCCCAAAGGCCAGGCCGGCGGTCCTGGGGCACAGACCATAAGTGCTTCCCGCATGCTGACCGCTGAGCATGGCCACCGTCGCGTTGACTGCTTCTGCCATTCACAGTGCTGGCCCAGGCCAGGCAAGCTGAACGAGCGCTGCACAGAAGTCAACGTACTTCATCATTAAAACACCCCATCCATCTAGTAATTCCAAAAAAGAAACTTCTCCACAATGTTACCACAGAAGGGAAATGCCACTGCCAGTTTTGTGTATTTCCTTTTGTATGTGCGTATTTTTCATGCCTGTTTTCATCTAGGTAAGTACTGATGTGTGTATTTTGTAGAGGTGTGTCCATGTGTAATGTGTGTGTGTGCTTGTGGATGTACCGCATCACCTTTAATTCTGGACTTGCCAAATGCCCCTTTGGACTCAGTCTTGGGTGGGGCTGGCTGGGTCCATCCTCTCCTGTCCTGGCCAACTCTACTGCCCAGGAGGAAAGGTCCGCTGAAGCCAGGCTGTGTCCGGGTCTTGGCCTCAGACGCCCTGCCCACCAGCCCCCTCCCAGGCCTTCCCCTCCAACAAAGGGCCTGGAGTGACGCCCCCCACCGTCCTGGCACCCCTCAAGACCGTCTCCTTTTCTAGGACTCTGGACCAGGGCTGACGGCCTCCCTCCAAGGCACAGCAGGCTATTCTCAAGGGTGGGTGCACCCAAGAGACGCACCAATGTGGATGGGGGTGGGGAAGCTGGGCTCGCTGCACATGGCCAGCCACGAGAGGAGGAGGCTCTGTTTTAACTTTATCCTAATGCACCCTCGTGGTCACCAGGCCTCTGCCTTAGCCACGGGCAACATACTTCAAGCCATTACCCATGTTTTAGCCTGTCACCTGGGGAAGGTCCAAGTGCCACCTCCCCAGGAGGCCTCCTGTGTAGATTGCATTCTTGTTCCTAATGTGTCACCTGTCCCTGTGCCCATGCCCTCTGCCACATTCCCAGAGGGAGGACACATCGCCTGCACACACCCCCACTGTTGGGGTGACCATGCTGTGGGCCTAGGGGTAGGGATGCATTGCCTGTCCCTGCTTCCTTCTTCTGCCCTCACCATGAGATTAACCCCCAGGAGGCCGAGTGCTCCAAGGAGGACAACGACATTCACAGGAAACCAAACCCAACTGTGAGCTTGGAAGCAAGCCTGGCTGAGCTCTTGGATCAGCCAACTTGCACATTGAATCAATGAGCACTAAGCCACTGAGTTTGGGGATGGCTTATTAGATGGCATTACTGTGGCGATAGCTGACTGATAAACCTATGTGCAGTGACTCCAATCCAGTCTCACCTTTCAACTCCATTGCACCTATGGTTTAGTGCTATTCTGGACTTAATTCTTGGATTGTTGAGGTCAGCTCTGATGTCAGGGCTGGAGAGGCATCCTGGCGGCAAGAAAGCATAACGCAATTCTAAAGGACATTGCTTCTGAGTCTTACATGCTGGTATTTGAAAAACTCTGGCTTTTCCATGTCATGCTGTGGTTTTGGGCAAGCAACTTAAACTCTCTGTGCCTTGGTTTCCTGCACAGTGTAAAGTTGGGATAAAAACACCTGTGTAGGGCGTTTTAGGTAAAATGAGTTAATGCGCAGGGAGTGCCTGGCATCTTTCAAGCTCCTATTGGTGACAACAAATGGTGACAATAGCAGCAGCAGGATGGCACATGGCATGCCTGGCATGCAGAGCTTGTGTGGGCCACAGATGGCGACCCCCATCCCTGCCCAGCGCTTGGGCGAGCACTTAGCTGGGCAGGGGCTATAAACTCTGTGCCAGCATCGGGGGATCCCACCCACTGCGGTGGCCCCACCTGACAAGGAGCCACACCTCAGAGGAGCCTGGGGTGCTGGTGGCTCTGCACCCCAGACCATCCCCTTTCCTGGACCTGCCCTAGGCCCCAGCTGCCCCCTCCCTGCTGCCCTCCACCCCCAACCCCGGGCTCAGCTCTCTCTACATGCATGTAGCTTCTGGCACCAGGCTGGTGGGGCACAACCTTCCATGGAGGGGCACTGGCTCCTCCAGAGGATTCCACAGGCCACACCCCAAAGCAGGGCCTCCACAGGCAGCCCCCCCAGATGGATCACCTTACTCCCCACTCCCAGGTTAAGGCCTACTCCAGGCTCTGCTTGGGAGCTGCTGGCCCCTGCTCTGCGCAGGGTCCTGGCTCCCAAAGCTGTCCCGCAGAACCCACCTGAGAATGCCAGTGCCCTCAAGAAGCCCACTCCATACGTCTGGGACACTCAGGCTGCACTACCGGAGAACTGCTCGGGCAGGGCATCTCCCTTGGAGAGGTGCCTCTGGGGAGGGGTGTGAAGTCGCCAACGGCTACCTGTGGGGAGGGGTCCGCAGGGGCCCCCCGGAGTTGCCATCTTTTACTCCAGAGAGGAACCCACCACCACAACACACCTGTTTTTCTGAAACCAGAATTCGACTTTATATTCAAAATGATAATAATCATAATAATTGAGATTATCGCCAGGATCCTAGAGCGGAAACATGCAGTTTTCCCCTCAGAAAGCTGTAAGTGTACTGGAAGGAGCACGCTCCCCACCCAAGTCAGTTACCGCCCAAGTTTGCCGGGGTGTGTGTCTGTGTTTAAAGCAGAAGACGCTAATTAGGCTTCCGAGATCTATTTTTCTCTCCTAATAGTGCGGCACAATTTAATTAACTCGATATTGCACCCACCTGAAGATTACACATTTTATTGACATCACCATCTGGCTCCTATAAAGCCATAATGTATCCAATAAATCCTGCTTCAGAACCCGGTACGGCGGCAGTGTCCACTTGCTCGAGCCCCTCCCGGGCTGCCCCCCACTGCCGAGGCTTGTTTGGGCGCTGGGGCTCCCGCACGCCCCACGCCAGGGGTCGCTTTGGACACTCAGAGGAAGTGGGGGTCTGGGTGAACCCGGACCCAGCTCCGCAAACAGGGCTTTTGGGGGCAGGAGGCCGCGAAGCCCTGGGCCCAAGGCTGGCCGTTGGGCTCCAGCCTCCACGGCCACCAAAAGTCCATCGGCCCCTGTCACGCCGGCCGGAGGCGGCCGCAGGAGCTGGCGCTAAGCACAGCCCGCACAGAGCTGGGCCAGGCCGCTTTCTCTTATGACTTTACAGCCAGCAGTGTCCGTGCCCTCTCCCACTTCAGAGAGGAGGAACCAGGCCACACTGTCAAGGGCAGGAGGGTCAAGGGGTCTGGGTGAGCTGGGAGGGGTGGACTGTCCAGCCCAGCTTCTGCAGCCCCCAGGCCCAGGGAAAGGGAGAAGGGGCCTTGGTTTACCTTGCGGAATAACGCACCCTCTTAAATCTGGGGTTTGCCCCTCAGAAACGTGCGCCGTTTTGTCCACTGTTGAGATTTAAGGTTTGCAGGAAGTGTCACTGGGGACAGTGAAGGACGGTCCCCGCTGCCATCTGCGCTCACCGGCCGCGCCGGGGGCTGCTGTTGGGGACGGCCGCTGCCCACCCTGCCTCTGCCTGTACCAGTGCCTTACCGGAAGAGGTTTTGCCATGGCGGATTCCGGATGAGAAAAAAAAAACCCGTTAATTTCTTCCCCACGCGGCCGGCAGGCATTTGCTCTTCTGTGCCGGCCGAGGGGCCGTTCTGGGGACACAGCGTTCCCTCCTGCCCCGAACCCACGTAGTTCCAGGGCTGAGCCAGGCATGCCTCGGCCGCGCAGCTCCTTGGTGATGGCACCACCGGCAGCAGGTAATAAATTACCGCCAAGGAAATTAATTAGCTGCTCACTTCCCGGTCTAACCTGATGGTTTAAGCTGATTTAAAGGATGCTGGGCTTGGAGGGGTTGGGGGAGGTGGAATCAGCTCAATTTAGAGAGGGATGGGGGCAAAGACGCAGAAGGGTTACATTTATAAAGTCGTCACCCAGCCCGGGGCTACCCATAAGTCACCCTTGGGCCACGCCGAGGGGCCACTGATCACCCTTATCAGTGCCTGAAGGGATACAGGACGTGGGCACAGTTCAGATGGCTGCCCGAGGCAGGGTCGGAGTCCACAGGGCGGCGCAGAGCTGCGGCCAGCTTCCCTCCCTCACCTGATCCATGGGCGCGGAGGACCGGTCCCTCCGCCCCCCAGATAAGCCTCCGGGCATTCCAGGCTTTGATTCAGCAAAATCGAGGATGCAAACTTCTTCGGAGTACTTAGTTTCCATGGCAACCAGAGCTGCCCTCTAGATTATTGTTCTCAAGAGGGCATTGACTTGGCTATATGTTCACTCACTGAATTAATGGAGTCCTGGTTCTTTTATCGGCAGCTTCGGAACAATGGCGAGGGAGACGTGTGGTGGAAGGGCTTTCAGCCTCTGTCCAACCTTTTGTCCAGGGCTTACTGGGACGAAGCACGGCTATTCAGGCAGAGATTCTCAAAATCAACTCGGGGCTGTCTCCCCTGCTGCTAAGCACACTTCGATTCCATAAAGGCATAACTGCACATGCAAATTAATAATTTCGTTTCCAGCGTTCTTAGGGCTGGGTCGCTGCTGTGATTTTTCTTTTTCTTTTTTAAACCACGCACACTTTTAGGCAAACTATCATTGAGAGAGCTTGGTGGGTTCTGAGCATCACTGGCTGGGGTGGGAGGGGGCTGCAGAGCGAAAGACTTTCTAAAAATAACCTTGTTGGTACAGATTTCACCATCACCGGGGACAGTGGAGGTGCAGGGAGCACAGGGTGGCCACAGAGAACTTTCTAGAAGGCACACCAGCCCCCTCACTCTGCAATCGGCCGTTGTAGCTCCAGCCACCCGCTTCCTTCCCTCAGCCTCCAACTGCAAGGAAAGCGCCTTTGCTTCCTTCGGGGAGAAACAATACAAAACAAAATAAGCCATATGGTGCGAAGGTTGATAAAAACCTTCTGCCTGGGGAAGGCTGGAACCCCGCCCGCTAAAGGCCAAGTCAGAGCACTCAACAGCCCCTGGCAGCCTCGGCGTGTGTGGCCTCCGCGGCCATCCCTGCGGAAAAGACAGTCAGCAGCTGCCCGCTGTCTCCTGTCCCTGTGGGGGGACCCAGGAGACCTCTGGGATCCCATCACCAGAGGCCGGCACCCCCCGGGCCCGGAAACGTCCTCCCGGCAAACCAGCGGGATGGGTGGTGGCTCTAATAGCCAAATAATCATTTCTCCAATTATCCTATTTCTCAACCAATCACCCTGTTTGGACAGTGCAGGGCTGAGCTATGGGATGACTTTTATGACCTGTAGAATTTTGTACCTAGTAATAATAGCGGGGAGAGATTTATGGACCTCTCAGCGGCTCCTTTTCCAGCAGTCTGACCTTATTAGCTCAATTTATTTTTGACCCTCCTTCTAAACCTTCTTAGTGCTTACGCCACCCCTTACCCTGAGTGGTGACGGGGCTCAATTTTTCCAAGCTTCTGAAGAGGCCCCATTTCTACTGATGCAAATTCCTGATATATATTTCCCCGCCCCCCACAGGGGGTTGGGGAGAGGAGAAGGAACAAGAAAAAGAAAAAAGGGAAAAGGTAACTTCTGCTTCCTTTCCTCCCCAGTTGTCCTGTACTAATGTGCCCTTCTTTTTCAAGATGGGCAAGAAGGCAAGATAAACTGGACAAAGGAAGGGCTGCTGGGGCATGAACCCTTTTCATATCCCAAAGAGATTGAATCAAAATTCTTTCAGTTGATACCATCTCCCGGATGGACTATACTCTTGTTAACAGATAAATTCAAGCCTTCCAGAAAGTCAAAGAATAAATTTAAGCCTTTTGTCAAATGTCTGTCCTATTGGATTTTAATAAGACCGACATTGAGCCTGAATAATGTCTTCCATCCATTTTCAGTGGGCCCTTAACATGGCTCTTTATTCCTCCCCAAAGCCTCTTCCCCCGGCCTTTCTATTACAGGCTCCAGCCAGGGAGCCGGGTGGAGTGATGGATGGACAACCAGCCAGATTAGCTCCCGCAGATGTTTGCTCGCCCTGAGCCCCCAGGCTTTCCCTTTAAGTAAACAGAGTCTAAATAGAGAGTGTCCTGGAAGGAACAGCTGCAGGGCCGGTCGCCGCAGCTTGAGGAGGTGCAGTAGCCGACCTGCGGCCGAAGACGCTTCTCACCAAGGGCCGGCGAGGTCCAGCATCGGAAGGCAGGGCCCGGGGACTGGACGAGCTGGGCCCCAGCAGTGGCTCCAAAGCTGCCAGGAGGTGTGGGATGGAGAGATATGGAAAGGGGGCTGAGGGGGGCACAGGGTGAAGATGGGGTGTGTGTGTGGGGGGAGATATGAAGGGGGATGGAGGGGACACAGGAACAGGTGGATGTAGGGGACATTGGGGACAGGGGCCGAGGGCTCACGTCAACAGAGCCCCTGGCTCTGAGCCCTGGTGACGAATCTGCCCCTTGTGGGGGTGGGACCAAGCCTGGAGCCCCTCAGGGGCTGAGGCCAATGTCACTCCAAAGGGAGTCACACCCCACATAGATAACCTGTCACAGGTACTGGGTTCCAATCCTGCGTTCAAGTCCAGGGTTTCAACCCAGGGTTCCAATCCTGAATTCCAATCCTGCTTTCTAATCCTGGGTTCTAATCTGGATTCTAATCCTGGGTTCTAATCCTTAGTTCTCAGTTCTAATCCTAGGTACTAATCCTGGGTTCTAATCCTTAGTTCTCAGTTCTAATCCTAGGTACTAATCCTGGATTCTAAACCTAGGTTCTAATCCTGGATTCTAATCCTGGGTTTGAATCTTGGGTTTGAATCCTGGGTTCAAATCCTGGATTCTAAAACTGAGTTCGAATCCTGGATTCTAATCCTGGCTTCGAATCCTGGGTTCAAATCCTTAGTTCTGAGCTCTAATCCTAGGTTCTAATCTGGATTCTAATCCTAGGTTCTAATCCTGGATTCTAATCCTGAGTTCTAAATTTTTATCCTGAGTTCTAATCCTGGGTTCTAATCCTGAGTTCTGAGTTCTAATCCTTGGTTCTAATCCTGGGTTCTAATCAAGGGTGTCTGGTGATACCAACTTTCAGGGCTCGGTACCCACCCCCCCATGTAAACTCTGGGTAGATGTGTCTACAGTCCCTGCAGCTGCCTGGTTCTCTAATATTTATGATTTATAATCACGGCTTTCCCACCAAATATCACATTTTCTGCATCTCATTTGTCAATCCACTGATTGAATTAATTAACTTTCATCACATTTCACTGAAGCAGATAAAGAAGCAGGTCTGGATCCACCTACAAAAGGAATAACCGAGCTCAGAGATGCCAAATGGCAACCCCAGTTGCCTGGCCACTCCAACTCTCACCTTTCGTACTTTTAAATCCTCCCAAATATACATGGTTTGCCGAGGCTGAGTCCCATTCCACCGTATTCAAAAGCCCCAAACAGAAAAACAGATCAATGAGAGAGTGTTTGTCCCATTACCAAGGAATTCAGTGACCTACCCTTTAAAGCAGCACACGCTCATGTTAACAATTATGCAGTTTAAAATGTATTTCTCCTGCACAGTCTTAAGTAACACATTTATTTGTAGGGGGGATGTTATCTTGGGAAAGAAGGTCAAACAGACCCTCCATTTACTGGGCATGAACCTGTTTGCCTTTGATATTTAACCCCTGCCCCCCCCTCACTGCATCTCCCATAGCATCTGGGGATTTTGGGGTCCAGGTATAAGCACCAGGATTTGACTTTTGCTCAATCCCCCATCAGGGGACAGATGTCTTGGAGTTAATGAGTCACCGGGGTGCAGCTTCTCAGTCTGGCAAGTAGTGTGGACACCTCCTCCAGGCAGCCCCCTATCTGAACGTGGTAGAGGGAGAGGTGCTGGCTGGGAGTTGGGGTGAGCCTGGCCGCGGGATGGCCCCCAACCACCTCCACGACCCGGGAGACACTCTGCGATGTCCGCCAGGGTCCTGTCTCTTGTGTGTTCAATGGGCATCCCAGGACCTGCATTCAATGGGATGGGGCTGCACAGGTGCCCAGTCCATGTGAGGCAATGGTCCGTGGGCCCTGGGCAGCTCTAAGAAACAGCCCGACCCACAGATGGTGTCACACAAAACCCCATGGTCCCACCACTCACCCCCAAATCACAAAACCCTGCCCTTCCCAGAGCTCCGGTGTGCAGGCCGGCATCTGAGTCTGTCCTTTTATTCTAGTTGCCTCTTCACAGCCCATTCAATTTATCCTTGATCTCTTTCCTTTCTGCCTTGACCTTTGTAGCCAACCACCCATCCTAAATCCATCCCCTCCTTGACTACCACAGAGAAACGGTCAGGGAGGACATCCTGCCCAAGGTCAGGTGGTCCAGGGATGTATTTGTGGTGGGAAAATGGAAATTTCATGTTCACTCTAGGAGTCAAGAGATTGGAAAATTGACTTCAGCTTCTTAGGGGGAAGTGAAATGCTGCAATTCTTGGAAATATGGACGAGCTGCTTAAAGTTGTTTGCTATTTCCTATCTTTTAAGAAAATGTGGATTTATTCAAGAGGGCAGGAAAGGAGAAAGAGCAAGAGCAAGTGCCTGTCTTTGGGATTTGCCTGATCGTGCAATCGGACAGTCTTAAGGAGGAAAGGCCTTGGCCTCTGGGCAGGTGGGAACTGGGGACAGGCCACCTTGTCCTTGTGGTCTGCTCGGACAAGAGGACCCCTGAGACCAGAAACAGCCTCGTGTTATGGAGATGCGCTGAGCAAATTCACCCCACGACCCAAGGCCCTGCCCGGCGTCACTGTCTATTTGGACAATGCCTCCCGTCACAAAGCATTCTCCAAAACAAATTTCCCAAATCAACATCTTTGGGGTTAACCTGGCAAGAAGAGGCAGGTCCCCCTCTCCGGCTTGGAGAGGACTGCCCAAATGGACCTGCTAAGACTACCGGAGTTGGACAGCAAAGCTTGGCCGAACTAGCAAAGTGCCTGCATCCTTTCGACTTCCAGAGCTGGGAAGGGGCTTTTACGCTGATTTGATGCTCAGCTCAAGCCTCAGCTTTTCCTACCTGAAAGGTTGACAGTGTTCCTTAAGCACCTATTCTGAGTCAAAAAATCCAATTATGATTTTACCATTAAGAAAATAACACTTGACAGGCAATTGATGACTCAGCACTGATTCAGAACTCAAGAGACTTGTGCTGCGCCTCCTGATGTGGCTGTGTAGGTTCTAATTAAATGTGTTTCTCTGCTTAGCTCATAGTGCTTTAAAGCAAAGATGCCTGGAGATGGAATGTTATTTTAATTTTACTGGAAAATCCAAAATAATAGATAAGTGACTGCATGTGTGCACGTTTGCCTGTGCCTACGTGTGCTGGAGTGCTGTGCACGTAGGTGCAATCTGAGCTCCCCCCGAATGAGTGAGCTCAAGGTTTGGGACATCAGCTCTCAATCTGGTTCCTTCTCTAGCAGTGTGGACAGGGAGCTCTGTCTGTGTCTGTGCACCTTTGTCTGGGGCTGTGTATTCCCTGGGCATGTTTGCTCGCTCAATCTTTCAGAGCTCAAGTTTGTCAACCAGCTATGGCAGGTCATCAGTAAGCAGAGCGGTAGATAACACCTACATTGGTGCTGCTTCTTTCACCCTAATGGTTTGCTTATTTAACGCGATGCTTGAGCCTTCTTTGGATGCTATCAGTAGGTCCAAAACCTTTGTTGAATCTGCAGCCAATTTCTCCCCCCTCGTATTCTTTTCATGTGAGACTCCAGTGAAGATAGTTAAATAAACACAACCTGAATTTATTTAATATTAATGTGTCTGGATGGCCTGAGTGGTCCCACATACCAGGTTCTACTCCATTCTCAAGAACGGGGACAGTTCAGTGGCGTGACCCTCCACACTTGCACAATAAAAATAAGCATCATTCTAATTGCTTTCGAATTATTGTTCTGTGGACAGATTTGCATGCTTATTTCCACAGGGGCTGCTGGTAACACATCCCAACTGTGCACTATTTCACTAGAACTTGCAGGATCATCTAACCAGGAGTGTCAAAGTTGGAGGGGAGAGAAGAAAGCACGAAAGGAGCTGCCCTACCTTTTTGGTGCAGCTCTCCTGTAACAACATTTGCACATCAGTCAGTATTTGTGCAAAATAATTGTATACATTCAAAATTGTTGAAAAAAAAATGACTCAATCTGCTGGATGGTTTCTCTTGTTATTTCAGAAGCTTCGCATCAGTCCCCACTATGTATCACCCACTGTAGCTCGAGAACATTTTGTTAGCAACTAACAACCCCTTTCAAAATATAGAGATTGATCAAGTGCAAGAAAACAAAGTTACAGATTTTGAAACTGAGTGAAACTTAATAAAAAGATTTCCAGCAAAAGCCATAGAATTCCAGAAGTCATTGGCATGAGACTTAACGGAACTATTTATAAGTTCTAGAAGCTTTGTTATAGATTTCTAAGGGCTTTCTATATATAAGATGATGTCATCTGCAAATAGTGAAATTTTTACTTCTTCCTTTCCAATTTGGATGCCTTTTGTATCTTTTTCTTGCCTCAGTGTT
>JAQZBX010097618.1:0-11671 GCA_029593785.1 Cabassous unicinctus | reverse complement strand
TAAATTGGTGGTTCAAGCAAGATTAGAAGCTTGAATAGATGAAAGTTCAGTTTCTTTTTTTTTATTCTGCGTGAATTTGAATCTCTGGTCTTACCCTCTGGCTGTGCGGGTTATCCCTGATTTCTGAGCTTCCCTGACTTCATCTGCTATTCAGGGAGGATGTGGCCCTTGGGGTGGGCCCATGGTGCCTGACGCAGAGCAGGCAAGACCCAAGTTCTCTCCCCTCTGGGGAGCTGCTTCTGCCCACCACCCTGTGTGGTGCTGGATACTGTCAGACAGGCCTCTCTTTTCTCCTCTTGATGCCTGTAGTGTCTCTGTCCTCTTTGTAGCCAGTTGTTGCTCTTTGCTCTTATTCTTTGATCCTGGGGTTTTTAAAAAGCGTAAGTTTGAATAAACACCCCCAAACCTGCACCAAGGATACCTTTCCAAGGCCTGTCCCTCTCTGCTACTTCCGTGCTGAGTACTGATTTGTGTCACTGCTGGTTGTTGGGAGCGAGCCTGCTTGCCTTCCTAGGCCTGTTTTCTGTCCGTCCTTCTGGCCTTCACAATCTGTTTCTTGTCCCTACAGATCTTTGTGGAGTTCACCTCGGTGTTTGACTGCCAGAAAGCCATGCAGGGCCTGACAGGCCGCAAGTTCGCCAACAGAGTGGTTGTCACAAAGTACTGTGACCCCGACTCTTATCACCGCCGGGACTTCTGGTAGAGGCGGCCAGGGAGGGTGGGGGCAGGGCTGTGGGGGGTTTCTCCCTCCTCCCGCCCCCCCTTTTCCCCCTCTGAAGAGGATGGGCAGAGGAGTGACAGCCGAACAACAGCCGGCAGCAACTGGAATGGCAGCGATTCAGGGTGGGGGTGGGGGTGGGGGTGGGGCTGGGGGTGGGGCTGGGGACTGCACACAGGCCCGCACAGACACATGCACCCACACAGACACAGAGGGACGGGTCGGGATGGGAATGGGGCACACAGCAAGGTGGGGTAGGACCCCACAGCCCCTCCCCAAACAGCCTCTCCTTCCCCTTAACTCTCCTCTTCCCCCCCGCCCCCAGGAACATAGCGTGTTTATATTTTATGGCCAAACTTTTGAATTTTGTTGTCCGGCCCCTCAGTGCCCTGCCCTCTCCTTTTCCAGGACCACAGCTCCCGCCCTCTTGGCCTCTGGTCCCTTCCCTGGTTTCTTACGTAGTTGATTCTCTCCTCTTAGTAGTCTTCCCCTGGACCTGCTCCCCAACCCCGTGGCTCCGTCCCTCTCCTCTCTGTGGCAGTTTCATATTTGCTAAGACGAATTTGCTCATTAAACATTTTGTTGTATTTTACTTTATGGAGCTGTTCTGTGTCAAGTGTGTCTAGCCCTCCCTTTCAGGTCTCAGAGAGGCTGCCTTTGGCAGACTGCGGGGTGCCTGTCCGAGGCTCCTGTTGGGGTCAGGCCTCTAGGCCCCGGAACTGGCCTGGGGTACCCTTGTGCTCCCCAAGGAGCAGCTCCTGCCTGCTTGCTTTGTGGCCACGGAGAGCAGTGAGCATGCGGCCGAACTGGACAGTGGGAAGGGTCGCTCCTAGCGGCACCCTGGGCTGGCGGGCCGGACCCTACTGGCCGTGGGGCGGAGGGGCGGAGGGGCGGAGGGGCGGAGGGGCGGAGGGGCGGAGGGGCGGAGGGGCGGAGGGGCGGAGGGAAGATGAGCGGCGACGGGGGCGCGCGGGTCCGGCGCGGCGGAAGTGACGCCAATCAGTCGGGCCTGGCGCAGGAAGCGCCGCCTGCGCATGCTCGCGCGGGTGGGGGCGGGGCTCGAAGCCACTTCCGCTTCCGGTCCGTCTCCTTCGGTTGCTTCCCGTCCGTTCGGCGGCTCCCCTCCCCCGCCCGGCTCTCCGCGGCCCCTCCCGGGCGCCGGGGCGGCGGGGCCGTCCGCGTGCAGCCCACCGTGCCTCCGTGTGTCCGCGCGTGCGTGCGCGCTTCTGCTGTCCGGCGAGCACCCCGCGACTCCGAGGCCGAGCGGGGGCAGGGGGCTGACCGCCATGACCCCCCAGAGCCCGGCGTGAGGGCGCCGAGGTGAGCGCGGCGGGGGCGGCCCGGGGCTCGGGGCTGGGCTGTGGTGCGCGCGGGCTCTGACCGGGCCCCCGAGTCCCCGGGCCGGGGTGTCTCTGCCCTCGTTCCCCGAACGCCTCTGGCTGCCTTTGTCTCTGCCCTGGGGGCCTTCCGTGTGACTTGCCCCCACGTTGGTCTCCTGTGTGCCTGTCTGGGTGTCTAACCGTCTCCGTGTGCCTGACCCAGGCCCTTTCTGCCTGCCTGTCCTATCCCAGTGTCTGATCGTCAGCGTTTCTGTTCGCGTGCCTCTTTCTGGGTTCTCCAGCCTTCCCGTCCAGATTCCCCTGCCTCCAGTAAATCTCCCTTCCTCTGCCTTCACATCTCATTTTTGTCCCTGTACCTCCAGTCCGAAAGTCCTTCTTCACTACTCTGGTCTAGAATCTGCCCTTTTTCCCTTTTCCCAGGACCCTGAGTCTGTGGTGTGGTAGTGAAGAGCCACCGGCTCTGGATTCAAGCCCCAGTGCTTGTTAACATGATATTTGGCAGGTGATTTCTCTTAGTTTTCTAGTTTCGAAGATGGGGGCATCAGTAGTTACTGTATGGTAGGGTCACTGTGTATAGTGATTGAGGCATGCTTATAAAGCACCTGCACATCCAGTGGTATGTGGAAAGTGTGTAGCTACTGGGAGGCCTGTTTTCTGTTATTGCTGGTAGATTTTCTATTCTGCACATAAGTATTTGATACCCATCATTTGAGCACCCCTTGGTGAGTTTTGCCATATCGTTTGTATTGCATAGAAGCTAATACTTTTGTTTGAGTCCACTTAATTTGAAAAACGTTACCTCCTCCTAAGCAGCGCGTGTAAAACCCCAGCTTTGACGCGCTAATTGTGTTTTTTTTCTGTCGCACTCGCACTATTGAGATAACGCATCTTCTGATGCCACCCTTTGGAAACAGTTTCTGTGTTTTCCCTGATAATAATAGCAGCCAATGTTATTGAGTGCCTACTATCTGTGGGGCTTGGAGCCAAGCACTTTATGTACCCATCTTATTTAATCAACAAGCCTGCCAGGTAGGAATTTCTCTCTTTCATTTCCTAGTTGAGCAAAGTGAATCTCAAGGAGGTTGCTCTGTTGGTTGCTGGTGTGGCTAGGATTTGGGCCCCAATTCCCATGTGCTTTCCATCATGTCTCTTTCTTCTTGTCTCTCATTTCTCTGTCTAGGTTCCTCCCACTTTCTTTTTCAGGGCCTCCTGTTCCCCCTGTCTTTTCTTGTTTCAGCTTCTGCATCCTGTTGTATTTTTGTCTGTTTCATCATGTCTCTCTCCAACTTTCTTTTAGGCCTCTTTCTTTCCTTGTCCCACTCATTCCCTTTTTTGCCATTCATGTCTGTTCTTTCATCTCTTAGTCTTAGTGTCTGGCCGGGCCTGTCCTGGGCCCTGGTGGTCTCTCTCCAGCTACTAGTATCTCTAAGTACCTGGCTGTCTGGCCTGAGTTAAAGGCAGGGGATGGCTGCCCTCTCTCCTTTGCCCCATATCCCCCAAGACCCAGGTCATGGTAGGGTGCAGGAACTGTCCATCTGTGGCTTGTTGGAGAGGCCGTGGACTGTGTTGAGCAGAGCCTGCTCTGGAACCAGGCTGCTGGCTGGGGGAGGGGGTGAGTCGTGTGTCCCCGGGCAAGGGAGTTGACCTCTCTGTGACTCAGTTTCCTCTCCTGTGAGGTGGCTATGAATCACGGAGCCCTGGTGAGGATTAATTGAGTTAATGTGTGTAGAGCACTTAGAAAGATGCCGGGCACAAGGTAAGCCCTGTGTGAGTGCTTGCTCTTCTCACTGCTTGATTCCCACCTTCCCTTCTTTCTCGTTGCCCTCGTTTCAGCACAGGTTAGTTTAATTTAGATTAATTTAAAAGTTAAATGGGTAAGTTTTGGAGTTCCAGTGTGCTTAGTTTTGACTTAGTGTGTCACTTGCGTGAACCTCCATGAGCCCCAGACTTCTCGCTCTAAAGAGCCTTGTCCTCCTGCATGCAGCGTTAACTGATGTGGCGTAGTCTCCTGCTTGGCACTGGGGTCTGTTGTGTTCCTTATCTCTCCCCTGAGCCTTCACCTGCCCCCACCTGGGGGGATACTCGGTTCCCCTGGCCAAGAGTTTCCCCTGGCCTTGGCCATTCTCCTGCTGCCCTGGGGCCGCTCCCCTTCTCTCCGCCCATCTTTCTTATCTCTTCCTTGGTCTGCTCCTCCCTTGTGTCCTTGTTCTGCCTTGGTTTCCTGCTGCCCTTCATCCCCTTCTCCAAAGGGCTTTTCTGCCTCCCTCCTTCCCTTCCTTCGGCATTTATGAACGGCTCCTCCGGGCCAGCTTCTGTGTTGGGAAAAGCCACCTTCAGACGCGTGTGGTCTCTACCCCCGTGGGGCTCGTGGGTCAACCTCAGTCAAAGACTCAGATGAATAAGTATAAGGTCACGAGAGCAAGTCTCTTGGCAAGGCTCCCAGGCAGTGATGGTGGTGGCGGTGGGGTCTGGGTGGAGACCTGGGGACCTGGGAGGGGATGTTTGAGAGGTATCCTCGGGGTAAGCAGGGATTACCCAGGTGAGGAAGTGGTGAAGGACCGAGTGGGGCAGAAGGAACTGTCTGGTGACTCTGGCTGGCGTCTTAGAACCCTCTCCATTTGCCAGGTCCTTCCAGTTCCCTGGTTAACACGTGGTCCCATTCTACAGAGGAGAAAGCTGAGCTCGTGGGAGGCCGATTTGCTGCTGCAGGCTCCGTCTGGCTGAGCAGAGGCCCCAAGCAGGAAGGAGCTGGGGAAGTTTGAGGAACTGAAAGTGGAAGGGTTAACTTTAAGGCAGGGCCTCTTAGGCCACAGCTAGGACCTTGTCCTTGATGCACAGGCAGCGGAGGTCCAGAATAGCCAGGCCCCCTCCCCACCCAGCTTGTGTCTACAGAGGCTCCCTCTCTCCTCAGATGCGGTGACACTCCCTCCCTGCCTCTGCCTCTCTCCTTGAGTCGCCCCGCCTCGCGGCGCCCCAGGGGGCCTGCCTCTCTCACCACCGGGCACCATGTCGACCTCTTCGCTGCGGCGCCAGATGAAGAACATCGTTCACAACTACTCAGAGGCGGAGATCAAGGTCCGCGAAGCCACAAGCAATGACCCCTGGGGCCCGTCCAGCTCCCTCATGTCTGAGATTGCCGACCTCACCTACAATGTCGTCGCCTTCTCGGAGATTATGAGCATGATCTGGAAGCGGCTCAATGACCATGGCAAGAACTGGAGGCACGTCTACAAGGTCAGTGGCCCTGGTCCCCGCAGGCCCAGTCCCTGCCCCGCCCCTGGAGCTGGGGCCTCATGCAGGTGCCTCCATGGGCGGGACGGGTCCAGGGACCGCCTGCTTGGCCTGCCCGTCGGTGCCTGTGTCACTGGCTGCCTATGGACCTGGCCTCCCAGTTGACAAGAAGAGTTGGTATTCTGTGTTTCTGTAGAAAAGCTCTCTTTTTTCTTTTTTCTTTTTAAATCAAGGCAACACATAACATCTTAAAAATATTTGGACTTTGTTAGTTGGACTTATTCTGGAATAAGAGGAACATTCATAAGATGCATCCATGTAGAAGGTCTAAAAGTGTATCCAGTGTCCACCCACCAGTGTCCCCAGCCACCCAGCTCCTTTCTTCAGAGGCACCCGATGTCCCCAGCATCTGCTGTGCTCCTGGGGACAGTCTGTGCCTGGATGTACAAGCAGATGGTACTCCTTGTGCTCCGCTCCCCTTCTGCACGGATGGGGTTGCCCTCTATACCTTGTTTTTACCTTGCTCGTTCCACCTAACAAGGCCGACTCACGGGGCTGCGCGTCGTCTGCCTGCACTTACGTGATGCACAGGGAAGCGCAGCGCTGGGGGGACGGGAGGTGGCACCGTGGTGCCGGCCAGAAGGCAGCTCACGACGGAGCGGTTTGCATCTCGGTTTGCATCTTGATTGTAGCGGTGGTTACACGGCTGTTTGTGTTTGTCAGAACTCAAAATTGTACTTGAAAAAGAGTTGTATCATTGAAGTATTCCTCAGTTAAAACAAAAAGGAAAACGAGACTAATCTTAGAAATCATTCCCCATTAGATACAGAGAATTCACAAGTTTTTAAAAACTGCATAATATTTCTCAGTATGAATTAGTTATAGTTTAGGTAGTTCCATTCCGATTGACTTTTGAGTGGTTTGCAGTGTTTTGCTTTACAGTTAAGATTGCCATAAATACTTTCGTTCGTTTGCCATTTTCTGGAAGTGGGATTGTTGAGTCAAAGGCAAGTGCATTTTGCGGCTTTGATAAAAGTGGCCCAGGGTCCCCTCGGGGATGCTGCGGCTCCAGTTGAGACCCCTGCGAGGAGATTCGCAGCACGCAGTCACCGTGTGCCTCACCACAGCTAGCCAAGTGTGCAGTGGCGTTGTGTCTAAAGAAGCAGTGTATCTAATTAAAATGCAACACAGGCGGGCAGCGGATGCAGCTCAGTGCTTGAGCTCCTGCTTCCCATGTACAAGGTCCTGGGTTTAATCCCTGCTACCTCTTAAAAAAAATTGACATTGAAAAATGGCTCTGGTAGACTCAAGCAGGGTTGCAACTAACCTTCAGTTTGTAAAAAGTGCAGTATCTGTGACACACGATACAACGGGAAGTCTGTACTCGCCCGTGTATTTGGTAATACATGAGCATGCCCTAATGCACTTCTCAATCGAACAAATGCTTTGTGCCAAACTGAACCAAACAGAACGGGTCTGCAGGCCCGTTTCCAATCCTTGACCTCCCTCTGTAGGGTCCAGCGGCCTGCCGCGCTCTGGCCGCCCAGCTCCTTGGTGTTATGGTGAAGGGGTGAGGGCCTGGGTTGGAGCAGGGGTGGAGGGCTAGTGTGTGCCCGGCAGTGCCCTTAGGCAGGTTGCTGGGACCCCCTCTGGGCTGTGGGAGGACCCTGGCAGCAGGCACCGGTGAGGAAGGGCTCGGCAGGGGCCGGCACTGCTGTTTCAGTGCACGTTTGCCGAGGCCTCAAGGTCGGCACAGTAGGCCTGTGGGGCAAATTCAGTTCCGCTGCCTGTTTGGGAAAATGAAAGTTTTCTTGGAGTGCAGCCACGCCCACCCATTTACCTGCTGTCAGTGGCTGCTTTCACCTCACAGTGGCAGAGTCGGGTTGGTGAGCAGGTACAGACGGTCCTCGGAGCAGGAAATATTTCCTGCCTGGGCCTTTGTGGGACGAGTTTGCTGACCCTGTTTTAAATGGCACTCTTTTATTCTGCGTGCCAGGGCGCCCTAACAAAGCTGTTTTAAAACTTGACCACAATCACAAGCTTACACAGCTGCATGCCTGTTTTTTACTTCTTGATTTTTTATCAAGGCTAAATGCTGCACGAATCTTGAGCGTGCATCTAGATTAGTTTGCCTGCGTGTGCCCCTGGGTCGCTGTCCCCCAGTGGAGGCAGGGACTGTCGCAGCCTCAGGAGGCACCCTCAGGAGGCTCCTGGCCCTAGGCGTGCTGTCCAAACGTCGTGTCGTGGGAGGGGCTCGTGCGGCTCGTGGTGTCTGTGCTGGCCTCGTTTGCTCCCCGTGGTGTCTGTGCTGGCCTGTACTGTCACGGGCAGCAGTGCTCGTTGGTTTTCTTAAGGCCGTGTGTGTGGTCTTCCCATTGCAGGAATTTGCCGCCTTCTCCGCAGTCTTCTGTTACGGGCGTGTGGCCATTTCCAGTCCACAATCTTGACTGCGGTTCCAAAGTCCAGAAAGCTCTGGAGACCAGAAGTTTTTCCTAATTCATTTGGCAGCACAGCCCTGTGGTGCGGTTACTTGGGTGGTCTCTGAAGGTCCCACTTAGCCCTGCCGGGCACTGTGATGTGTGTGCTGTTTGCGCAGCCTGGTCCAGCTCTGGAGCACAGCTGGCCTGACAGGTGCCTGCCCCCAGCCTTGGGCCTGCGGATGCAGAGAAGCGTGTGCTGCTCTCCTTCCTCCTCCAGCCTGAAACCGCTTGGAGGGCGAGTTAGCTAGCCAGGAGCCTGGGGAGCTGCTGGCTCCTCCCTCAGTTTTTGCCTCTGCTCTCGATCTGGGAGCCTGGGTGGGGTTCTGGGGCCCCATGAACCCTGAATCGCCTGCAGACTGTTCTGCGGACCGAGGCCACGTCCCTCTTCTTGCTCCACACTCCAGGGCCGAGCCACAGGGGCCGTCTGGGCCAGGAGGGACCGTGCATTTCTGTCCAGCAACGAAGACCAGCTCCAGATTTGCAGAAGGACACAAAAGCCGTCTGTGTACCTGTTTACTGAAGACTGGGATTTAACAAATGTCTTTGTTACCCCCCCATTGCTTTAGAATTTCATTTTAAAGAAACAGCAGGTTCTGTGCCATTAAGTAAGACCCTGCCAGGACAGGAGTGGCCATAGCTGCCGTTTCCCCATTTTTTAAAGTTGAGATTTCATTCGCAGACCTCACAAGTCACCCTTTAAAGTGTAGGATTCAGTGGTTTTTAGCATACTCACAAGGCTGTGCAACTATCAGCGCTGTCTGCTTCCAGAACACTTTCACGTCCCACAAAACAAACCCCATGCTCAGTCCTCACCCCCAGCCTCTGGCAGCCACTTCCTATCTGTGGACTTGCTCTTTCTGGACGTTTCTTAGAAATGGTGCCACACGGTGTGTGTCTTTTTGTGCCTGGCTTTTTTCACTTAGCAGGTTTCTAGTTCATCTGTGTTGCAGCGTCTGCCAGAACTGCCTTCCTTTTTACGGCTAACATCCCATTGTGTGGAGAGGCCGTGCTCTGTTTCTCCACTCACCTGCCAGTGGGCGCGCGGGCTGGCGCTAGGCACTGAACCTGGGCCGTCTGCCCTGGCGGTGCTCCTCACCCCTGCCCGCTCCCCGCCACAGGCCATGACGCTGATGGAGTACCTGGTCAAGACTGGCTCGGAGCGCGTGTCGCAGCAGTGCAAGGAGAACATGTATGCGGTGCAGACGCTCAAGGACTTCCAGTACGTGGACCGAGACGGCAAGGACCAGGGCGTGAACGTGCGTGAGAAGGCCAAACAGCTGGTGGCCCTGCTGCGCGACGAGGACCGGCTGCGGGAGGAGCGGGCCCACGCGCTCAAGACCAAGGAGAAGCTGGCTCAGACCGCCACTGGTGAGCCTGCTGCCCCTCTGCTTGAGGCCCTGGCACCCAGAGGCAGCCCCCCTGCCTCTCCCTCCGCTCCAAGCCCACAGGGCCCTGGTCAGGCTCTGCTCTCCCCCTTCCTCCTCTCCTTGCGCCCCACTTGTCCCCTTCCTGCCCTCTTCCTCCCACAGAGGGACCCTAGGTTTGGGTGCTTTGTTCCGCTGGCCACAGACACACTGAGCGCTGCCTTGGGCGCCTGAGCGAGCCAGAGGCCCGGCTTGGTGGTGCGAGCAGCCGGGTGCCCTCGAGAGCGAGATGGGTTGTGGCACAGAGGGGCACTGAGGCGAGGGCTCCCCAGCGCACACGGGCCGGGGAGCGCTCCTGGGAGGTGGCGCGCCGGTGCCTGAGGGGCCGTCGTCCCCCCGCCCATGCCAAGATGAGGAAGAGAGCGTTCAGCGGAGGGGTGGGTGGCGAGGCCAGGCGGGAGGGGCAGCGTCACGCCAATGTGGAGACGAGGGAGCAGGCCGGGGCTGGCTGGTGCAGCAGGGCCGAGGTGCACTTCGCGGAGCGTCGCCCTCAGGTGCGGGCAGGCGGGCAAGAGCTGGGGCCCCAGGGTTCTGGGTGTGAGGTCACGCCTGCTGGCGGTGAGAGCAGAGAGAGTGGGGTGCCGGGCAGGGAGTTGAGGGGACCAGGGAGCAGTGCCCTGGAAGGGAGGGGGCTCCTCACTGTCCCAGGCCTTGCCCAGGAGAGGAGCTGAGACCCTGGCGGCCTCGAGGGAGGAGTGCGCACAGCGGGTCCTTCGTTCCCCGCGGGGGGCCAGGTGGCAGGCTTTTCATGCCTGGGGTCCACCGTAACCTCAGATGGCGCTGGCATGAGCGCCTTGCTATGTGCCGGTTAAGCTTCGTTCACGGACACGGAAATTTGGGTTTTCTTACACGGCTGCGCGTCGTGAGGGGATCCTTTGGTTCCCCGTCCCCGCGCCCGCGCTGTCTGGAAACCGGAGGCGGCTGGGCCTGGCCTGCGGAGCGTGGTCTGTGGGCCTCTGTCCTCGGGGCTCGCCGGGAGGCGGCTGCTCGGCCGGCCTGGTGGACGTGGGTGAGGCGGAGTCTGTGGTGAAGGGGCGTGGGCCCAGCACCCCTGGCCCTGAGAGAGGCCGGGCCGTGCCTTCGGGGTCCTGAGGGAGGGAGCAGTTAGGGTACTCATCTGTCCGCCCGTCCATCCGTCTGTCATTCCAGACAGTCGCTGTCCAGCCTGCCGTCAGCCCTGTCCTGGCCACACGTGCCCCTGCGCCCACCTGCTGCCCAGCCCGCAGGGGTGCGGGCGGCTGGGCCTGGCCGAACGGGCCGGTGGCTCTGAGGGGGCTGGGCTGGGCTGCCTGGCTGCACATCTCTGGGAGTGGGGGCGGGAGACGGGCTGCAGGCGCAGACGGGACCTGCTGGTGCTTTGGAGGTGGTGGTGGGGGATTAGGCCGCTTTAACTGTGGGAACATGCAGAGCGGAGGTTGAGGGGTGCGCTTCTGTGGGGGTGACTCCACTCACCGGCGCCCACCTCTCTGTCCTCCCGGCACGAGCGTGGAGCCCTCAGGCCTCGAAGCCGCTTTCTGCCTCTGGTCGGCTCGCTGTGGCATCCCTGAGCCCCCGCTCTCACCCTCTTCTCCCCGCCCGCAGCCTCCTCGGCGGCCGGCCCGGGGCCCGCGCCCGAAGCGGAGCAGGCGTGGCCGCAGAGCAGCGGGGAGGAGGAGCTGCAGCTGCAGCTGGCCTTGGCCATGAGCAAGGAGGAGGCCGACCAGGTGCGGGGGCCGGGGGCGCGAGGCCCGCTCTGCCTGCCATCCCGTCTCCACCCTCCGCCTCGCTCCGCTCCCAGCCTCTGCCGTCTGTCCTGCTCCTGGGCCCCCCCAGGCCACACCTGCCTCCGCCTGCGGCTCTGTCTCGGGCTCTGTCTCGTCCCCCGTCTCCCCAGCCCTCCCTCACGCTCTCTTTCCCCAGCCCCCGTCCTGCGGCCCCGAGGACGACGTCCAGCTTCAGCTGGCCCTTAGTTTGAGCCGTGAGGAGCATGATAAGGTCAGACCCGCCTCCCTGCCCCCCCAGGCCCCATGTCAGGCCCCGCCTCCTCGCTCCGCTGGTGGTCCCCCAGGTCTAGCCACAGGACCTCGAGTGGATGTGAGACAGCTCTCTGGGTGCCAGGCCCTGCCCCCTCCCTGTCCTGGCAGCCCCCAGGCCTCGCCGCCTCCAGCCCAGGGCAGGAAACCCCACCCCAGCGGGCATCCTGGCTGGGGGCCAGGGCGAGACGGGGCAGCGCTGAGTCTCCCCTCCCTGCCCGTCCCAGGAAGGTGCACCTGGATCTCCACCGCCGAGCCCCCAGTGTGGCCCCCTGTGTGTCTTCACTCCGTCCCTCTGGCCTCCCACCCATCCTTTGACCCAGGTGTCCCACCTCCCATTCCATACATCGTCCACATCCCATTTTGATTTTTCACTCGCCTTTGTCAGGGTGGGAGAGGGTTCTTAGGGCCTTCTAGTCTAGGGGGGCAGCTTGGGGAGTCTAGGTCCCCACCTGCCCCCCCCCCC
>JAQZBX010097617.1:0-11671 GCA_029593785.1 Cabassous unicinctus | reverse complement strand
TGTAGAGAGAACAGATCCAGGTGAGTGGAAGTGGTGTGATCAGCTGGTAGATAGTGTCTTCTGCTTGGGGCCATCCTATACTTGGGAGGGTCCCTAAGGATGGGGCATGCTGGCTCAAGCCAAGGGTCAGCTAAAGTTCAGGGACTGGAGGAAGGAGAGAAGCTTAACCAGTTTGGCTAACAAGGACTTTATTCTGATTCATCAGTGGGACAAGGGGTTCAGCTAATCATTTATGAAGCAAAGAATTGGAAGGTAAACAAGGGGACATACATGAGTCTTACCCAAATGCTATGTGGAAGGGTGTTTCTTTGTAGAAAACTTTTTCCCAGAAGTCCAAGGGCTATGGGGAACCCTAATGAGATAGGTAGATACTAGATAGATAGATAATAGAAAAGATCTCTTTCATATTTTCTTGTATGAACATATTCATGGACATTTGGGTGGTTTCCAGTTTTTCATTCCTCTAAATAGCATTCATATAAACCTCTTGTCAATGTCCTTTAATGAGGCCTCTCTGGGCAGCAAGAGATTGCAGCGAGACTGTGTTGTGTGTGGATGGCTGGAGGAGGGAGGGAGGCTTGGAGATCTCCCAAGACAAGATCTCCAAGACAGGAAATTTGCTTCCTGGAGAGGCCACAGCAAGGATAAAATGGGGACCCCAGGTCTGACCCATATACCTTCCCGGAGCACTTAAGATCAGCAAGCAGGCAAACTCTGCCCACCTCTGCTGATCGCTTCAAGGAAAAGGCAGCCCACGCTGGAGGGGACAAGGAGGGACAGGGTAAGAGGGTAGATTCAGAGAGTTGTGGAAGGGGGTGCAGGGATCAAGGGGCCAGGGGTGAGGGTAAAGATAGAAGGGCCTCAGTCTTGAGAAGATGCCTGAGGTCTGCCTTTTTTTGTCCATTCTAGGTACCTGGTCCGTCAAACAAACTGGTTACCCATCACAACCTCTAGGTCAACAGTTCCTAATGGGGGGTGATTTTGCCCCTCTGTCAGGAGGCATTTGACACTGATTTGAGACATTTTGATTTTAAGACTTGGAAGGCTCTGCTATGGGCATCTAGTGGGTAGAGCCAGGGATGCTGTTAAGTATCCTGCAACACACTGCATGACCCTCCACGGTAAAGAATGATCCAGCCCCAATGTCAATAGGACTGTGGTTGAGAAATCCAGGGCTCAGTGGGTCCTGTCTGTGTGTCCTGCCTCTGTGGTTGTGAAAGTGGGTTCTACTAGCTGAGGGCGAGGCTCCAGTGGATGCAGGGATGTGATATTTGCCATCCTCACACAGTAGACAGAATTCTTTCCACCTGTGGGAGGAGAGGTGAAGAGCCCATTCCCAAGAGCCTTGCTGCTCTACCTAGAAGAAGGTGGGAAAGGGTGAGGCAGGGGCTGGAGGAGAGGGTGAAGTTTGGCTCAGTCTTTTGGGTTAACTGTGTCCCTCAGGGTCAGGGACAATGAGTTTAGGACAGGCCAATTGGTACCATCTGGTAGGGAAAGATGCAAATAAACTCAGAAAGACCCATCACATTTCCAAAGACATTAATATCGGCTGCAATTATTGGGAGAAGTCAGTGCTATGCTTTTTCCATGCTTCCCTGAGTCTTCACAGTGTTAGGTTGCTCTCATTTTGCAGTTGAGGAGAGGAGGCTCAGCATTAGTAAGTTCCTTCTCCAAAGACACACACGAGAGTTGGGGTCTGAACCCTGGATCCGATGAGTCCATAGCTTTATAGGTTTCCAGAAATTCTCTCTGGAAGCCAGAGTGAAGTGGGGACAGAGGAGGGGTATCGGGAAGAACGTGGGACAGTGGTCCAGGGGAAAGGGGATGGAGAGAAGAAGAAATACATCGAGAACTATTTGGTGGGGAGAAAGGAAGCTGAGTGATGGGAAGGAAGAAAAACCGAGGGGGTTCATATGGTGTCTTGATTTCTCAATGGGGTTTTTGAGGGGTTGGAAGACTTTCTCTCATCTCTCATAAATGCAGTCTTTCGGTATGGGATACCTTATCTTCACTCCTGCAAATTCTTCATCTTCCAGTGGATTCTGGGTCCTCCAAACACCAGATTGACTCCTGCTTTGGGGAAAAGTTGGGTTTAACGCCCCGTGTGGGACTGTTAGGCGGCATACGTTTGGGTGGTCCCTTTCTGATGGTCAAGGTTTTCAGTAGCTCAGGCATTCAATGTGGCTCAAGTTCTTCATAATAATCTTTTTGTTTTAGGTGGCTTCAGATGCAGAGGTTTGAATTAGTCAGATTTCCAGTTTGAGACTTTCAACCATCATGAGTTTGCTCAAGAGCCCTCTCTTATTTTGCTTATTTATTCCAGTTATTTCACCCAATCCCCCGTTTTAGAAGCCATGCTAATATACTTAATGTGTGTGCTTTGATTTGTATATGTTTGTATATATTAGGAGGTACCAGGGGTTGAACCAGGGCCTCGTACATTGGAAGCAGGTGCTCGACCACTGAGCTACATCTGCTCCCCACATAAATTTTTAATTTGCCCAAGTGGAAGCCAGCTGGAGAGTATCTTGTTTCTTGCTTTTTTCACTCAATGTTATTTTATGGATGCATTTGTGCTGCTAAGTGTGCACCTAGCTCCTGCCTGGGGCTTCACAGCATCCACCCCATCCCAGCTGCCCTTTCTCTCTCATGGGCAAGTGGGATTGTCTGATTCCCCCACCTAAGGCAATGGTGAAGTAAATATCCTTTTACATGCAAAGTTTCTGGCTTACAGAGTATGTATAGTCTTAATTTTCATCACTCTACACTTCTATGAGCTCCAAAAACATAAGCCTTTTTTTTTTTTTTTTTCCCAATTGGGGAAATTAAATAGGTATACCGTGAAATTCCATTGTGTTTTCATGTTGTTTTCTTTTTCTCTCTTTTTTCACCTCCCTTCCTCTCTCCTCCCTCTCCTTCTCCTTCTCCCTCTCCTTATTACTTTCTCTCTCTTTCCTTTTTTCTCTTTTGCACATTCCTTCATTTGTATGGGTGAACACTGCTGTAAATTCTATGCTCCTATCCTTTGCTCATTTTAGTATTGCACTTCCTGCTTCTTTTTTTTTTTTATAATATAGTTTCTTGTTTATTTTAGATATTACTCCCTTGTCCATTTTAGACAACGCAAATACCTTCACCCAATTGCCATCTGTGTGTTCCCCTTATCCATGATGCACTTTGTTGAACAGAAATCCTTTAACATTGATGTTTTCCTGTAGTTGTTTTTTCATATCACTTCTATGTTTATGCTTTGGAGATTTTAAGAAGTCCTTCCCCACCGCGAGATTACAAAATTGTTCTCCTACACTCTTTCTATTAACTTTCTATTTTTTCATATTTATATTTTGAATCTGTTTGGCTTCTCCCTTTGCAGGCAAAAATTCAGTTTTACCTGACTCCGATAAATGAGTGGTTTTCCCACCAGAGACTTTACCCTTAATTTGTGATGTTACTTTTATCATTAGGTTTTTAAATCATTCTTATCTGGTTTTTAAATCAAATTACATTAGCCTGATAAACCAGTTGGGCAATTTTCATATTTTTTTCAATATTTTGAAGAAAATTTATAAGATACTGATCAACTATTCCTTGAAAATTCAGGGGAGCTCACTCATAAATCTTCTGAGGCTAATGATTTTAATGAGGAAAGGCCTTGACTATTATTCAATTTCTTTAAAACTTACTTGAGTATTCAGGGCATGTAATTCTTGCTCCAGTTTTGGAATTTTATATATTATTAGGAATTTATTTATTTCATGTACTGTTTCAAATTTATTAACATATTTTTCTTAATATTCTTCTCAATTTTTAAGTATCCCTTATCTCTGTAGCTATTTCCTATTTTAAATTTTGTCTTTTGTTTATTGGCATCTTCTCTTTATTTCTCTCTGCCATATTAGTCTTTTCCAATAACCTGATTTTGGTTTATTACAAATGATTTTTCCTTGGTAAATTTTCTTGATAAATATATTTAAAGCTGTAGGTTTCCTTTGTAGTACTGTTTTAGCTTGAAAATTTGACATTTGGCTTTCAAGTTACTTAATTCTAACTCTTTCTTAATTTATGATTTCTGACTAAACAGAAGATTATTTAATAATATATTTAGTCTCCAAACATATGGGAATTGAAAAGTTATTTTTTACCTATTGATTTCTAATTTTTTTGCATTTACACTATATAAATTTATATTTTGGGATTAATAGAGTATTCTTCAATGCCCTAACACAAGGGCAATTTTTGAAAAACTTTTGTGTATGCTGGATAAATGTTTATCCTTTGTTTGTTGAGGAGATTAAATATAAGAATGGCTTGTGTTTAAATATTGTTAATTACATTGTCTATATTTCTGAAGTATTTGTTAATATTTCTGACAATTGTTTACATGTCTATTATTGATTTATTTTTTCTATTTACTATCCATCTCACTGATGTTATGATGATGATTATTTAATATTCTAGAGGATACTACATATAAATTTGTGTTATCTATGCTGATTGCTACAATGTTATTCTTATGAGTATAGATTATTTTTCTTTGTCCCTTAGTATGAGTCTGTAAATTTTATTTCCATATGCATTTAAAAAGGGAGAACATTTTCTTTCATAACCAAAATAACAAGCTCATGCTTGAAAAATTAATAATAATTCCTTAATATAATTCATACCTAGTCCATAATAAAATTTTCTTCATTGCCTTAAGATATTTTTCAGCTGGTCTATCTAAATCAGGATCCCAATGTATACTACATTGCTTTTGATTGTTGTGTCCCTTGAACCTCTCTTCATCCTTTCCATGACCCTGGTTTGTTGATGAATCCATATTGACGGTCTCATGGAATGTTTTACTTTCTGGATTTGTCTGATTGCTATCTTATAGTGTTCTTTAGCTTGTTCCTCCAGCCTATCTGTGCAGTGATTATTCTTTTTTCCCAACAAATATGTTTTATTTTTATATTTGATTATTCTTTTTGATACTCATATTGTCACAACTTTGGCCAATGGGGATCCTTTCAATCTGGTTCTGTCATTCTTTGAATATAATCCCATTTCTCAGTGAAAATTTCCTTCCTTGCTGGCACTAGATATTCTAGGCTTGCTTCCATGCCCCATCCAGGAATCAACCATTTCTCCAGAGAACCCTGGTTCCTTTTAGTGGCATATGGTTTTAGAGACATTACAATCATCTCCTTAAATTCCATTTTGTCTGTCATTAAGATGAATACCTCAGCTTTCATTTGTTTTATATTTGTCTTACATATATTTGTCCATCTTTCTATTTTCCAGACTTTCTGTTAAGTATCTTCAGAATAGGAAATCCAATGTGGAATATAAGTTGGCAAAAATGAGTACTAATGAAGCAGTATTACAATAAATGTAAATGGGTTAAATAAGCAAAAAAAGACAAGGTACTCAGCAAAGACTTTTTAATTTAAGATCCAAGATCCAAATATGCCTTCTAGAACAAACATACTATTCAAGATCATCTGACCTTGATAATCATATGCCTGTCTGTATGGCTCCAAACATGGATCCTATTCTTTATTTCAGTCACTATTAAAAAAACCCAATTAGTAGCAAAACTCTGTCTTAAGCATTTAATATATCATTTTACCTTTATCACTGTGCTGAGTGGGACTTAAGCACTTAATATATTGATATTATTTAATCTTTGAGATAAAAGTGGTAAGAACTATCATTATTTACTCCATTTTATAAATGAGGAAATAGACCCAGAGATGTAAGACAAGGTATCCAAGAACATCGAGTTCTTAAGTTGCCATTTAATCTCATTTAGAGCTTATGTTTTAACCATTGTACCTTCATTCCGTCTCTGATCTCACCAGATCCAGCATGCCTGGTCAGAACCATAGTGCCTTCTTTGAATTTATCCTCGTTGGCTTCTCAGCTTTCCCTCCACAGTCTCTGCCAGCTTTATTCTTGTTGTACCTGCTGATGTACTTATTCACACTGCTGGGGAACCTTCTCATCATGGCTACTATCTGGACTGATCACAGACTCCACACACCCATGTACCTCTTTCTGTGTGCCTTATCTATCTCTGAGATTCTGTTCACTGTTGTCATTACCCCACGCATGTTGGTTGACCTGCTGTCCAAGCACCACTCCATCACCTTCGTGGCTTGTGCCAGCCAGATGTTCTTCTCCTTCACATTTGGCTTCACCCACTCCTTCCTGCTCATGATCATGGGCTATGACCGCTATGTGGCCATCTGCCACCCCCTGTACTACAATGTGCTCATGAGTCCCCGTGGCTGTGCCAGACTTGTAGCCTGGGCCTGGGTGGGTGGCTCAGTCATGGGGATAATGGTGACATTGATAGTCTTCCACCTCACCTTCTGTGGGTCTAATGAAATCCACCACTTTGTCTGCCATGTGCTTTCCCTCTTGAAGTTGGCCTGTGGGGATGAGACATCCTCTGTCACCACGGGTGTCATCTTGGTGTGTGTGACAGCTCTGATGGGCTGTTTATTCCTCATTGTCCTCTCGTATGTCTTCATCGTGACCGCCATCTTGAGGATCCCCTCGACGGAGGGTCGGCACAAGACCTTCTCCACCTGTGTTTCCCACCTCACTGTGGTGGTCGTGCACTATGGCTTTGCCTCCATCATCTACCTGAAGCCCAAAGGCCTCCACTCCATGGACAGTAACACCCTGATGGCCACCATCTACACAGTCCTCACCCCCTTCCTCAGCCCCATCATCTTCAGCCTCAGGAACAAGGAGTTGAAGATGGCCATCAATAAAACTTTCCGCAGAAAATTCTGTTCCCAAATCTCCTAACAGGCAAGTTTGAGGAAATATGGTAGAAGGGCTAGGGTTAATAGGGAGTATCTCCACATAACTGTTGTAAGAATTCGTGTAAGTGAAAACACCCACATTCAGTAGATGCTCAACAATACTATTTGCTTCTCTCTTCTGCCCTTGAGCTAAGCAGGGCTCCCTCTTGGTTAGGTTCAGGTGTTCATGATCTGGTGGGATAAATTCCATCCCATCATCTATGCTAAAGAATATGCTATCTTAAATATAAGAAATAAAATATGTAAAACTTTCAGGAGAACTAAAAATAGAATAAAATTAAAAATTATATTAATAAAAAATATTAATTTTTTTTGACATTTTGCCTTTCATCACTGTAATATCTGTTATCCTGTATGTGCAGTGGTATTTTCTTCCATTTCTTCCCCAGTGTCTTAATTTCTTTTCATTTTGTCTTCAAAGAAGTTTTAGGTCACAGTAAAGGCACATACAGAATACAGGGGACTCCCATGTACCCAACATCCTCCCCCTTCTCCCCCTTCTTGTATTAAAATCTTTTTACATGTGGATGGTACATTTGTTACAACTGATATTCAAATAGAGAAACATAGCTGCTAACCATGGTCAATGGTTTACATTATGGTTTACATTTTAGACCGTACACATTCATAAATTTTGATGATATTTAACATGGCCTGTGTCCATCATTGCATCACTGCCCACTAAATACCCCCTGTTCCATCTATTCTATTCCTCCCTCCCCCTCCCCTCGGGGCCCACGGCGACCACCTGGCTTCACTCCTTGGATGACAAGATTCATAGTTACATGCAACAACACTGAGGTTTTGACACACTGGTCTGTCCTCCCCTATTAGGAACCGCAAGGGCCACGGGAGGCTCTGGGTGCAGGGGGAGGGAAAGACAGGTGTAATGCTGGGGCTTTTTTGGGTCTTTGGAATCGTCCTGAATGGCATTGCAATGACAGATATAGACAATTGTCTATCTTCCCATAGACTGCAGAGTTGTGTGGGAGAGAGTGTAGACTACAGTGTGAACTATGGTCCATGCTCAGTGGCAAAGCCCCAGGATGCGTTTATCAATTGCAATGAATGTGCCACACTAATGAAGGATGCTTATGTGGGAGGGTGTGGGTGGTGTGGGGAGCGGGGCTTATGGGAATCCATATATTTTTTGTGTAACATTTGTGCAATCTAAGTATCTTTTAAAACATAAAAAATATATTTTTTAAAAAAAGAATATGTTCTCTACCTGTGGACACGTGAGGATCATATATGGACATGTCTGGGCACCTGTGTACATGGTTCTTCTTGAATGAGCAAGCAAGATATTACATTTCCCTCCAATATAATAACTAGCTTTAATGACAAAAGGATAATCATAACAATGAAGACCACCAAGTTTGAGAGGTTTTTTATAAATCAAGCACTGTGTTCAGTGCTTCATAAATACTATCCTTTTAGATATAACCAATGTGTAAATATATAAACTTATTGCCTCAGAGAAAATGGTTTCCTATTTATAGTTCCTCACTGCCTTTGGGAGGAAAGGATCCTAAGGAGGGTTTATATATTAAACCCGATTGAGTGAAGGATGCCAAGAGGCAAATCGGAGATAGAGGGGGAGAGAAAGTGCAAGAGCGAGAGTGCAGTGCACTCTAGTGAGAAGAGCTCTAAATTGAGCTGTGCAGGAAGTGGGGTAAATGGATATGGGGCAAAATCTGGGAAGGGGAGGGAGAAGGAAACGGGAGGTGGAGGTAACAGGACTGTTTGCATAAGGGAGGGGAAATGAAACAGGATGATGAGGGCATGCACGGGGTGGGGTAGGAATATAAAACGCTAAAAGGGTGTTTCCCATGGCACATCTGTCCCTTGTATTTGAACCTATAGTTGGTGCTGGAGTTGGCAGGTTTATGTCTAAGAGTCTAGCATCTTTGGGCTGTCCATATACCAGCTGGACCCTGAGCCTCAGTGGAGTTGCAACACCTACTCTCAAGTGCACTGGACTCACCCAGGACAACCAACAAGGAGGTGAGGATGGACAACCGCCACACCAAGGAAACGAGAGAGCCTACAACTACAAGCAAGAGAGTCCCATCCATCAGCTGTACGAGATTGAAACAACTTCTCCATTAGATGTGGAGCTGGAATCACCATCTGTAGCTGTTTGGCAATTTGATGTAATTATGAATTCCAAAAATATAATTGGATCATGCTTGTAAACTGATCTGTTAATCCGGGCATGATTAAGTCATGATTAGGGCGTTGACTGGGCCATGTCAGTAGGGCGTTGAGCACCACCCCTTGGTGGGTGGGGAATCAAATATAAAAGGCAAGGCAAAGGACAGAGGGAGCAGTTTTTGAGAAGCAGTTTTGATGTTGGAGAGAAGGCCCCAGGAGAAGAGAAGCGAGCCGTTCGCCTGATTGCCTACAGCTGACCTTGTGGAGGAAACAGAGGAGCTGAGCCCAGAGAGAAACGCAGCCCCGGGAAGAGAGGAACCCAAGAAGCCTGAACCCTGGCAAACGTCAGCAGCTGTCCTGCTCCAACATGTGGCAATGGACTTTGGTGAGAGAAGAAACTTGTGCTTTATGGCCTGGTAACTGTGGACTTCTACCCCAAATAAATACCTTTTATAAAGACCAACCCATTTCTGGTATTTCACATTAGCACCCCTTTGGCTGACTAATACACAATCCCAGATTCCTCAGGATTGGGGAATGAACTGTGGACTAGAGTAGACTTACTGGTATTCTACTATAGACTTATTGTAATTCTAGCAATGGAAGAAAATACACTGATGTGGAGGCAGTGGCCAGTGGAAGCTCTGAGAGCAAGGAGAGGGAAAAACATGTATAATACGGGGGCATTTTTGGAACTTGGGAATCATTCTGAATGGCATTGCAATGACAGATAGAGGCCATTATATATCTTCCCATAACCTACAGAATTGAGTGGGAGAGGGTGTAATCTAAAATGTAAACGATAATCCATGCTCAGTGGCAATGCCCCAAAATGCGTTTACCAATTGCAATGAATGTATCACAGTAATGAAAGTTGTTAACGTGGAGAAAAGTGGGAGGTGTGGGGAGAGGGGCATATGGGAATCCCTTATATTTTTTTATGTTACAATTTATGTAATATAAGTATCATTTAAAAATAAATTTAAAAATATATTTTAAAAAAAGAATGATGGGCTTTTGATGGGGAGATGCACAGACCTTAGGGGACCCCCTCTCTGAGCTAATTGGAGCCAATTGTTCATGTGTCAACTGCAGGAGGCAAAGGCCAACTTGAGGGGTGCCTTCTGCTCCCTTCCCCTCTCTTGCTCTCCTCTTCCTCGGATGCTGACCCTGACCATCTTGCTTGTTCCAGTCCTCTCACTCAGGAAGCTTTGACTTTAGCTCCACCCACAATTCCTAACCCCCACCCTCTGTCCCAGATTGTCTTTGCCCAGCAGCCAGATGGATCCTCCTAACGGGCAGATCTTAAAGTCTCCCTTTCTCTTAGGACACAGTACAATCTCTAGGGGGGGACACTGAGGTTTGTATGATTGGGTCTGTGCTTCTACTCTAACTTTATCCCCCAGCCCTCCCTCCAGCTCCACTCACCTCCATGTTGTTCCCACACTACACCAAGCACACTCGAACCCCAGGACATTTGCACATATTGTTGCTTCTACCTGGGACACTCTACCCCTGTCCTACTCCTGCAATCCTTAGGGCTGGCCTTCAGTGTCACCTCCTCAAGAAAGCCTTCTCTGATTTTCTCATATTCATTCACAACACTGTTACGCGCCCTCTTAGCAACTCATTTCTTTTTCTCATAGCGTTGAGCACAATTTGTCATTACGTATTCATTGGTGTGGTTGGTTTTTTTTAAATGTCCGTCTTCCTCTCTCAACTTAGATCAGGGACCGTGCCTAATCAGTTCAATGCTGCATCCCCAGCAATGCTTAGAAAAGTGTCTGTGCACACAGTAGGTGCTCAATAAGTGTTTGTCTAATGAATACAGAAGGATTTTCCAGCCTTGACACTGCTGACATTTGGGGGTGGGTCATACCTTGTCTTGAGGGGTGTTTAGCAGCAGCCTAGGGCTGCCATATAAATCACCCCCAACCCCATGGCTTAAAACAACACACATTTATTCTCTCTTGATCTGGAGGTCAGCTGTCTGATGTCAAGGTGTCAGCAGGGCGGTGCTCCTTCTGAAGGCTCAGGGAAGACCATGCCTCTCTCCTTGGCACTGCTTGGCTTGCAGCTGACTCACCTCCAGCTCTGCCTCCGTCTTCACGTGGCCATCTTCTCTTTTGTGTCTTGTCTGTCTCCTCTCCTCTTATACTTCCCAACTCTGAAATGACCTCATCTTATCTAATTCCATTTGCAACAATCCCATTCCAAATAAGATCCATTCTGTTGTATTGGGGGTCAGGACTTCAATATAACATTTTTGGGGGGACAGATTTAATCCACAGCAGGTGTACGTCCTACATTTAGTAGGTTCTTTGGCCTCCACCCGCTAGATGCCAATAGGACCTGTTCCCCTTTCCTCCTATTTGTGACAACCAAAAATGTCTCCCGACATTGCAAGTGTCCCCTGAGGCCAAACCGCCCCGGGTGAGAACCACTGGAATACAGGAATGAGGAAACACCTGGCTGATGCATCCCGAGCTACAGCAGCCTCTCCCTTTTTGGCAGCCCTTAGCAGTAGGTCCACATCTTGGTGACTGCCCTGATACTTCCCTGTATCATGTCACCAACTGTCACAGAAACTCCTCAAAGTCAGAGAACAGCAACAATCCCATCTCTCCATCCCAAAACCTAGCATAGGATTTCACACATCCAAGACCACAGATAATAAATAGATGTTCAAAATTGGC
>JAQZBX010097616.1:0-11681 GCA_029593785.1 Cabassous unicinctus | reverse complement strand
CATGGCTACATCTGCTGCTTCTTCTTATACAGCTGCGCGGGTTACAATCAACTCTTTTATAAGCAGGGAAGGGGGAAGTGCACTAAGGCTTAGGTGTTGATACATGATTGGATAATTTGAATTGCTAGGCATGGTGACTATTCCCGCGCGCGGGAACTTTGTGGCGCGAACCTAAGAAGAAGGAGAAGGAGAAGACAAATTTGGAGAAGGGAGAGACGGCCATGATAGTTATATTCATACAACATCGCCCCCAACACTGCCCAATTACCTCCGGTACTAGATTCAGGGAGAAGAATGCTTCTGGGAACGAGGCTTGGGCGCCATTACTGTCTCTATTCTCTGAGCTCTGCTGTGGGAGTCTTTTCCTAAAATAACCAGTGGTTTCCTCTCCAGACACCAGAGGACTACTCACAGCTCCTGGTTCCCAGCCACTCCCTGAGAGTGTTTGCAGGTCCCTCCAGGCTCCTGCAGCATGGGGGTGTTTTTTGCTGGCTTCTGGGTGCTTTGTTGATCTTTCACCATCATGGCTCTCTGTGCTTTCTGAGAGCACAGGAACACCATCCCCTGGCTGTAATTGAGAGTAGATGAAGCTGATGAATTTGGCTTCCTCCTGGAAGATCACTGAATAGCAAACATTTGTTGAAAAATCATTTTAGTTACAGATGAATAAGATAAATCTCCCACTGAGAGGCTGTTTGTAACATTCAAATATTAATCAATAGCAGATTAGAGTCACAGCTTCCCTCTGTGCCATAGATATTGTTGTAGGCATTATGGCCTTCCTTTCCCAGAACCTATGAGAAAGAGAAGAGGACTTCAGTGTTCTGATAGGCTTCCTAGAGGACAGACAGGAGCTCCCAGGGTTCAGGCACCATTGGTACAACTTCCCGTGCTTCCCTCTGAAAGGCCCCAAACCACGGGCAGGCACAGCCTGCAATCAGAGGGTATCACACCCAGAGGAATAGATTAGCTTAAAATCATAATCTTTCTCTTTTTAGGATTCATAAAATAATCTCAAACTGCCACCCGCCTTATCCCATGAGCCGTCATTTAACTCCCTGCACCCTGGCTCTGAACTTGCACCACTTTAACTTGATTCTTTACCTACATAAACCCCTTTCCCTTTGAGGCCATTTACAGGCTCTCCCATGAAGGCTCTCAGAAGAACAACTATAAATGAAAGAGAGATTTCGTTTCCATAAAATAGTACTTATTGGTATCATAAATGGTGCAGCTTTCATTTAGTAAGGCTTTTGATTTCAAACTATTTTCTTATTGACTGAATTATTTCCTTATCATTCATATCTGTTTTATCTCACCAAGAAAAATATAAGTATGGCCAGGAAACTTGTTCGATAACCTTACTTCTCCACAACTTTTTTTTTTTTTAAAGGGATAACTATTTAAGAGTGCTCAGAAAATGTTTCTTAAGTATGGGATTTTCCACTATATTACAAGCGGAAGTGAGAAATAGGAAAACCAGGTAGCATGTAGACTGTTTCATACCTTCTTCTCTTCTTTTCTCACCCTCAGCAGATAATCTCACTTCTCCTTTCACTAAGAAAATAGAAGCAATCAACATAACTTCATCCTGAAGTTCTTCATCTTGTCAACCCTACTGTATCTATACTCATGTTCTCTGCCTTTCCTTCCCTTCCATGTTAATGTCCATGTTCATATAAAGGCCAATCTTTATGTACTGGACCTCGTCACCTTTGCCAACTCAAGGACTTCATGAAGCGGGGTTCTCTCCTCTGCATTATCAATGGCTGGCCCTCTGCTGGATCATTCCAGTTAGCACGTATTCTCTGTCATCATCTATGGCATCTGATTCCTCTGTGAAATGTCTCTTGTTTGAGAGTTTTCAATTCCATTCCCTGGGGAGGAATGAGGGTTCTGAGTAGAATAGGCATGTCATGTGGATTTTCTTGTATTTTCTCACCAATTTCTATGCTCTGTCCCTCTTCTCCTTCTCCCAGGACTTTTTAGAAATATTTATAGTGTGTTTTTATTTTGATTTCAAAGGATTGCATATTTATTAAATATAACAGGAAAACAAAATATGAAGAAGAAAATTAAAAAGCACCTTTTAAATTAAACATACAGAGATAAGCTTTGCTGACAATGTGGTGTATTAGCTTTATATAAGGACATTTATAAAAATTGAAACAATGTGTTATATACTGTTTCATTTATCGCATCGCTCCCTTTAGCAGCAAGAGTATTGCCATATCAAGTATGGTTTTCGTGTCTGTATTTGTATAGTAATTACTGTGATTTACTTAATCATTTCACTGGTTAGTTTTTTGCCCCATGATTTTGGTATAATAAAAAACATACAATGAAATAATTCTATATAACTACACACATTTCTGATTATTTCTTATGAATTGAATTAATAGGAATAGAATTAATGGGAAAAGTCCATGAATTCTCTCACTCTCTCTCTTTCTCTCTCAGTGATAGGGGTACTTCAAAACACTTTCTTCTTTTTTTAGAAGGTACCGGGAATTGAACCTAGGACCTTGTACATGGGAAGCAGGTGCTCAACCACCTAGCTACATCCGTTCCCCTCAAAACACTTCTTAGTTCTTCACTTAGGCATTGGCTTTTATAAGCTTTCCTTAAAAACTAAATTACAAAAGTGATTCATGTTGGCTGTTGTCATCATATAAAAGGAAAAAGTTAATGATCTCTTCTCTTCCTCAGCTGCCCCCACTCCAAACCTTCTCCCTCTTCTAGCAACCCCGTCCTCCTGAGGTAGCCAATGGCACGTGTCCATACATGCCTTGCACAGATAAAGGCATTGATTAAATTGGTTTCATTTTGTATTGCTCCTGTAGAAAATTAAATCTTACTCTAAGCAATATTTTTCAACTTTCCTTCTCTAATATATCATAGGCATCCTTCCAGGCCAATGCACATAGATCTAATATATTCTTTCTAATGGCTCCATAATCACCACTATATTGTAAATTAGTTGCTATTGCTGGGTAACAAATCTCTCCAAACTTAGCGAATTAAAACAACAAAGCCATATTTAATTCATGATTCTGTGTGCCAGCAATTTAGGCTGGACTCAACTGAATGCTTTTCCTAGTCTTAGAAGTAGATTAAATTCAATTAATTTATCAAGAACCTACTATAAACCACACACTGTGCCAGACGCTGTTAGGAGTAGGGAATATAAATTAAATGAACTTTCTGCCATTGAGAGTTTAGAGTCCAGTACAACTTATGTGTTGCTGAGTTACTATAAGGACTCTGAGAATCCACATGTGCAATAGGCATTATTTATGGATTGAAAAAAAAGCCATCAACAGTAGCAGTAATTATAGCTAATGTTTGAGTGCTTACACTGTCAGGCACTGTGATAAGTTTATTTCATACATATTTGTTCTTCCAGTTTAAAAATATACATGGATTTGATGTGATTAGTATAAAAAAGTCAAATTTATTAAAAAGTGCTACTGTATTCATAGTGCTATTTTTCAGTCAATGGGATATTGAAAATCTATTGCTATCTACAAAATCTTTTACTTTAGAAAGGAGATTGAGTGCCAAAAGATGGGGCTTAGAACAGACCAGCCCTTACTGATGGACACAAAATTAAAAGTGGAGGGGGATACCTCAGGATAAGATTCAGGGATTCAGCTGTTTGAGCCTTAGTCTTAATCTCAGGTTTTGGCCCCTAATCTGAACCTATCTCTTGGTCCTTGTTTCTTGTGCCCTTGTAGAATCCCCAGCCTGGGACAAGGGCCGGAATTCCTGTGAAGGATCCACAAGTCTTTAGTCCCAGATTCCTCTCTGAAGACAGCTTGCTGGGTACCCGGTGGCTCACTCTGGTCCTTGTGGGCTCTTCTGGACATTTATTCTAAGGGTTTAGTAAGGGTTGGGCAGGAGTTGAGAGCCAAGCCAAAAGTGTGTGTGAGGAGGGAAGGAGCACACCTGGGCAGCCGCTAATCACCTGCTCAACGAGCTAAGCCCTGGTCGTCAGCACTGGCCTTCCTTCTTTTCCCGCCCCCTTTGCTTGTCCACCTGCCTTGTACTCCAGGTCACAGGAAACCAGCCGGCCTGTGAGCTCCTGATATCTCAGTCCTCAGCCACCTCCTCCACATCCACTCATTCTCAGTGCAGTCCGAATGTTTTGGGAAAGGACACATTGCATTGTTCCATACAGTTAAAGATGAGAAGGGAACAATGTTGATTTTTAAATTCTTCATCACTGTCATGACGGCAGGTCTCAGAGTATGCTAACAGTTACTTTTTGGTGACATGCAAAATATGAAAGACACTGGAAAAGAATTCTTGATGTAACTTTTGAAAATGAACAAAGACATTTTTCCACCTTTATAGATTTTCAAGTGCTTTTGAAGTTGAGAAAATATTGAATAAATCTAAAAATACATTGAATGTTGCCAGGGAGAATATATTGCTATCATTTCAAATAGAGATATTGCAATGTGTTTTAAAGTAAATCTGTTAGAGGCATCTTATTATATTTTTTTAAATCCACTTTTACAGTGAGGAATGCCTTTAGCTATGTTCCCCTTTTTTAGGAGATCTGCACATTCCTTTTACAATGATTGAATAAATTAGACTTAAATTGGCAAAACTACATTTAGCTGTTTACTAATCATAAGGTTGGTGAGTCAGAACATCCTTCGTGGTAAACGGTTTACAATTACAATGAGTAATCACAGTGTTCTCTAACAAACATCTAATAAATGAGGTTTTCTGTAACAAACATTCCTAGTGAACATCCTGGGAACCTTTAGGATAATATTTTCAATATTACAGGGAAGTTCTTTGCCCTTTTAAGTTAATAGTGATAAGGAGAAAACTTTATCATCACAAGCTATAGAGTAGGGGCTTTTGACCAGGGGTCCTTTTGGGTCCGTGGAAAGATTTCAGGGAGTCCGTGAGCTTGAATTGAAAATTAAAAAAAAAAAACATTATTCTTGTGGGGACATGTTGGTGTGGGTGTGTCATAAAACTATCTGCCTCTACATTCTGAGAAGGGGTCCGAGGTTTTCATCTGACTGGCAAAGGGGTCTGTGGAACAAAAAAAGTTAAGAACCCCTAATATAGAGTATGGATTTAGTTTTAATTTTGTGATAACTGGCATGTAACTATTCACTAACTGCTTCTGATTGACCTATATGAAAATTACAATTAGCAATAATTGCATACTTGCTATGTGTCAGCAGATGTTCTATGGGTGGGTAAGTATTAATTCATATTGTCCTCACAGCAACTGTATGCGATAGCTATTATTTACATACCCAGTATTTTTTTTAAAGGCTGAAGTGTGGAGAAGTGGAGTAATTTGCTCAAAGTTACAGAGTTAAAAACTGAATGATTTGAAACTAGAGAGTCTGGCTCCTGAGCCTGTGCTTTTTACCTTTGTCCTATACTGTTAATTTGCCTCATTAAGCAAAAGCTTATTGCGAATCCACTGTTTTTTTTTTTTTTTTTTTTTGTGGTCTCAAGAGTCTTTATGTCAATAACTTCTTTAAATTTCTCTCAAGTTTCTGTCAAAAAAATTTTATGGCATTTAGTTTTAACTTGACTTTTAATCAGGACCATATCGAGGATATTTTGGGCTCATAAAAATTCATTTCCACAAAGAGCTGTTGGGAGAAAGTATACATCTGTTCACTGAGCCATTATTTCAAAACTTCAAGGATATGTGCAGGCTGGGTCTTTTCAACACTTTACTAAAACATAACTCAGTGTGATGAGATCAGCAAGCAACTTATGTTTCAGTAGGAGACAATAGGGAGTAATGAAAGGACTCCATTTTTTCTATTAAGCCATTTTGTACTTGCGGGGATGCCTGTTGATGGATAATCTCCTGCCTGGGTGGCCCATTCAGCAGGAGAATTGACACAGATGTGTGCAAACAATGTGTACAAACAATGTGGGGGAATAGGGGCGTCCGTTCCCTTTTTGAAATGATTCAGCTTTGGGGGTAGATTAATGATGGGGTTTTATTGTCAACAGTGGCTCCTATGAGGCTTCTAAGAAGGTGGCGAATGAATGTTTTTTAGCCTTTGGAAGTGAGTTGTTCAGAAATTCCAAAACATATGCTGGTCAATGGGCTTGCTGTCAAAACAGAAATGATGGACAGAGAGGAGGGCTTTCCTTAAGAGAGCAGCATGCAATCCAACTCCTTTGAGTGCTCTGAAGGGAGACCAATTTGCAAGGCTGTTATTTACTATTTCATTTGACTTTGCTGTGGCATTTACATAGTAATGTTTTCAGTTTAACTTGGGAATGTTATTTTAAATCCTATACATGCTGCATATAAAAGTGTCCAAATGAATTGTCTGATGTGTTTACTGTTCCTCAACGTTTGTTTATGTGCCTGTTGGAACCTGCTGTTTGCCAGTCACTGCCTTTATTGTAATATGCTGTTGGCAGGGTCCTTTGTTAGGGAATATGAAGCGTTCCTTGGTGCCTCCAGTAACAAATCCCCATATTTCATCGGTACACCAAATTCCATATTAACCCAAGCTGTTTCTTTCAGTTAGTATCCAGGGTGGTGGTTCTCAGCTGTGGTGTTTTGATTTCCTGATCTTAGGAGCAGCATATAACCCTTAGTAAGAGTGAGGGGGTATGTAATCACTTCTTTTTTGTAACTTGTTACTCATGTGGGAGCAGAAAAGAGGTTGAATGCTGCTGATCTCCTGAATCGAGATGTACTGGGTAAGCATTTCGCAATTTACTCAGATGTGCAAACCAGGATAGCTTTATTTTCTTTAGTAACTTAATTTCTAACCCTAGCAACTATTTTGCCTGGTAAATCAGAAAACTTTCTCTAAGCAAATACAGGGTTTTCTCTGTCCAGGCATGATTTTCTAAGTCAAATTCAGGATTTTCTCAGCCTGGTCAGGTTTTCTTCCCTCCCCATCCTTGGGGCCGCATCTAAATTTTAAAGGGTTTAAACGGTGCCTGGCACTGGTTGGGGACACCCGGCCCTGCTGGCATCTGCTGGGATGCAGTGCTTCGGGGCTCACCTGGGGCACTGTTGCTTCTACGTGCCCAGATGTCTGAGTCCCTGGTTGTTGATCCTTTGAAATCCTAAACACAAGATCCCTCAAGGTCCACTAAGGCTCTGTCAGTTTCCATGCTTCTTGTGCACACGCCAAAATTCTGCGGCTCTAAGGTAGTCTGGCAGAACAAGCTGTCTATGGCCCTCTGGGTCTGTCGACATGATTGCACAGCTCTCCCTGCCCTGGTGGAAACCTGCAAGGGTATTATCACCCAGGCTTCCCAGGAAGAATTCATCATAAGTGCCCTCTGCGCTCAGCTTCCTAAGAAACTACTTGGGATTCTGTTATGGCATCGTCCTTCCCCTTTGGTGGGATGGGCTATGAAGGTGAGACATGGAGATGGTAACCAATGACTTCCTTTCCTGCTCTCCTCTTCAATGCCCCTAGTAACTCACAGACCAAGGGCTTTCTCTTAAATCCAGGGCTGGATAATTGATTTTCGTGTCAATGTATATTCTCCAGTCTATGTCTTTTTAAGCCTTAGATTTTGTTTTGTTTTGTTTTTGAACTCAAAAGTCAGAATCCAAACTCAAAACTTACTTCTTCTTCCATTCTACCATCTCTTGAGGAAGTTTCCAAATTTTAATTTGAAACTTGAAAGCAAAGAATTTATTCTTTGTTTCCTTTGTGTTCATTGTGAACTCAGTATAGGAAGTCAGGACTTCCCTACTTGCTGTCAAACATGAGAAGGATTACAGGGAAAAAGGGATTATCAGAAATAAAGTGCACATCACATAAAAATGTTGCTTTGTCACAAAGACAGTTAAGATCGAGGATTAAGACAACTGGTTTACTAACACCTTTCTATGAGATTAGAGACAAGTTTTAAGTGATTATCTTCTGAGAGGCCATATGGGCACTGATTAAGACTATGGGCTATGGAGTCAGGTGTTCTGGATTCAAATCCTGGGACTGTGTGACCTAGGGCAAACTTTTTAATGTCTTTGTGCCTCAATTTCTATAAACCGGGCCTAATAACTGGACTTGCTATGGGAATTCAATGAGTTACTGCATGTAAACCATTCAGAACAGAGAATAGTCCATAGTAAGCACTTAATGACAACTATTATTATTATTAGGTGTTGCCAACCCAAGTACTGAAAACATTTTAAAGTGATTATCTCATGTACATGTGTTTCAAGAACACATGTAGTCATTAAAACTTTGGCATTTAGTTATTTCTCCCCATGTTTTGTCCATGATAGCCACTTTTAACTGTTTTTTCCACTGCTTTTATATAATTGATTTGTTGTTTAGGCATCGCATGGATAAAACTTCTGTAACCCATATGAATTGTTCAGTACAAAATGTAGCAGAAGAACCAGCAGATCCCAGTGTCAGCTATCCAAGTTTTCCCATCATTCCTCAGGGACGGCTCATCATGTCTTCTCACCCCAGCCTGGTTCAAGCTTGGAGATGACTGATCTAATGTTTCTGTGTTCTCTCCATATACAAACATACTCTCTGAGGTTCTCCATGTTGACACCTACCTTTTTTTTCGATTCTTGTTAAAGTCTTTATTTTTTGCCTCTACACCTATTGGGTTGTAGCCTCACTCTCAGAAGCAAGGCTTCATGTGTTTCCAATTCTTTTTGTGCAGTGTTTGGGTTGAGGGGATGTGTCGCTGGGAGCATCTACACATGAAGATGGTCCAATTCAAAGTAAGACACAATGCCTGATGGCTCAGATTCATTCATTCATCAAATATTTATCACATTCTTTTGTGCCAAGCACTATTCTGGACACAGGACATTGGTGGAACTAAATGGTTAATGGGAAAGACAGAGTTTATACAAATAATCACACAGCAATATGTAGAAATTGTCATAAGTCCTACAACGGAAGTTAGAGGGCTCTTTGAAACAGTAAAGCAGTGGGAATAAATTTAGATTGGAGGGACAGGATAGTTCTCATTGAGGATGTGACATTTAATTCAAGATTTAAAGAATGGCTAAGGATTAGCTGGCTGGGGAACCCTGATTTGATTCTAGCTGCTAAGAATAGCATGACTTAAGCCCCAAATTCAGTCTTTGAATTGCCTCCCCACTCTCACCAAATTAAAAAAAAAAAGATCCTTGATTAACTATAACATTCAAAGGTTTTCTGGGTCTAAGGTCTCTACTGGCTCTGGGGGTCAAAAAAGAACCCAGTGGATAGCCAGTGAAGGTTTGAAGAAATATTCCAAGAGAAGTCTTTAAAACATTTTCAGTTTGTCTCATTCCCCTGTCAGTAGTAATTGAAAGCTCTTTTCTTTCAGGAAGTTGGTGCCTGTGGGAACTGACTTAGGAAATCCACTGTGCTTTCATCCCATGAAATGTCTTGATCCAATCTCAAAACTGACTTTCTTCTTTTGCTAGTAACAGCTTTGCCAGGAAAGGAACGAGCAATCATTATAAAACATTCCAAACTATTACTCGTTGAGTCAAACCAAGTGTGCCACAGTAAAAAGGTTAACCATTTCTAGTACTCAGCTTAAAGTATATTAGAATGAAAGCCATGTGGACTTCAAACTAAAAGTGAGATGCGCTGTGTGCTGACAAGAACAAAAGTGGAATCTGCTTTACTTAGTCTAAGCAGATAGAGATTTGGGGAGGAATATTAGATGGCTCAGAGAATCTTAAGTAGGGTGGAGAAACAGACTCTAGGCTTGACTTCCAGAACCACCCACAGAGCTTGGCCTGAGGAGGAGGTTGCTTCCCTGTCCCAACCACAGGACCACTTGATGGGGGTACTGAATGCCCTGGACAAGAAGCTGCCCCCAGTGCCACCTGCCACAGAACATGCAGCTAAACTGGTCCATCCGGGAAATTATTGCTTCTGGTTCAATCAAGAAGCTGCCACAGCTGTCGACTTCAGAACTATGCACCCCTGCTGCTGCCAGCCCAGCAAAGTTCCCTACCTCGATTGCTGTCCATGTGGCTATCTTGAGTTAAAGATTCGCTGCAAGGGAACCCCAGAAATGTAGTTGTTAAAGAAATGTCTGCCTTGGGCAGGCAGGATTCAGAGAATGTAGAACCCTTAGTTGGAAATGGTGTTTGAATTCTTTCTGGAAGCTATGAATGGCAGTTGTTTATTAAAGTAAAAAAGCAGTGTCCAGAAGGATATCACAATAAGAATGATAAAGAGATAAGAACAAGATTCTAAAGAATTAGAAATCCTCAGACTAGGAAGATGAAGAATGAGAAGAAAAGTGGCGAAAGTATTTAAAATGTTATGATAGATATGGTGAAATGAACTTGACCACTAAAATCTGAGTACAGCTGAGGTTTGAAGTTGATATAAGTACAGGGGCTTTACATCACACAAAGCCACATTCTCACAAGAGTCAGCAAGGTTTAAATTTATCCTAACTTCACTACATGTATTCTCTGAGATGAATTCAGGGATGAGAGATGAAAACTAAATAACTAGGCTTCCTAATAACAGTTTTGCTAGTACCATAGATGAGTAACTGTGCCGTGGTCTGGAAACTCTCTTGAGGCAATAAGCCAGGACAATTGTAGGGCACACTTGGTTTGTTTCTCATCTCTCAGGGATCACTGGCCTTCATTGCCTGATGTACAGTACTCTGGCTCATGGTAGCTTCTCGAGAGTTTCTTTACAACAGGGGCTAAGGTTTGTACATTTTCATATCCACAGTGGGACTAGCATTGTATTTTGCCAATAGTAGAAACTGAAGAAAAAATTGTTTGGAAACACACCATTTTATATTTTTCATCAGAAGTAACTTGCTCTTTCTGTTTTTTTTTTCTAGGTCTCCATGGCTTTCCACATTATTAACTTACTCGTTTTTTGTCTTTTTGCCACTGAGAATATAACCTCCATAAGGACAGAAGCTATTCTTTGGCCAAATTAGAAAGCAAAACTCAAATAAAATTCTAATTCAAATACAGAGTCCGCAGTCATTGTTTATTTTTCATTTAACTGTTAACCTTACAAGAGATGTAGTTACTGCCTTAATAAAGAATGTAACTGGGACATATGCTAATTCAACTCAAAATTTTGGACTTGGGTTGCTTAAACCTCAGGGCTGAAGAAAAAAAATACATTTAAATTATAAGGAAGTATGTTAGACAATCCCCCAGAGGTCATTTTTCTGCAAGTGAATCATTTTAATTTATTTGATGATTTAACTCCAAATATCAATAATTTTATAAATTAGATATGTGTTTCTGTCAATAGTAATAATACAGTAGCAGCTTAAAATATCTCTCCCTCTGAAAGCATATTCTCTTGCCTCCTGTTTTAAAAACCAACCAACAGAAAAACAAATTGCTCCCTCATATCTCTTCTTTGTTACATTTCTCTGCTCCCCTTTCCAACAAAATTCCTCAAATTAATAATTTTTCCCGCTTTTTATTTCTTTACCTCCTATTTGCTCATTGACTAATTTAAATTGTTCTTCCATTCCTACCTCTTCACTGAAACTGTTTTTGTCAAATTCACTAGAACCCCCATGTTGCAAACCCAATGGCCGCTTCCCTGCTACCATCTTACTCAGCCTCTCAGAACAATGGCCTCTCTAGTCTATATATTCTCTTCTCTTGGTTCTTCTCGTCTTCTCCTGCTTTTCTCGCTTCTCCCCAGTCGCGTTTGCTGCTCTCTCTTCCTTCTTTGCTCACA
>JAQZBX010097615.1:0-11672 GCA_029593785.1 Cabassous unicinctus | reverse complement strand
TTAAGCCCCATGGTAACCACAAAGAAAATATCATAGAATATGCAAATGCATAGAGAAAGAAAGTAAGGTATCGGTTACCAGGGGCTGGAGGCAGGGCAATGGGGAGTTTAATGTAAAATGAGTGTACAGGTTCTGTTTGCGGTAATGGGAAAGCTATAGCAATGGATAGCGGTGAGGGCACTGCTACACCGTGAACGTGTTAATCCCACTCAATGGTATGCTTGGAATACCTTGAACCTCAGCACTGATAATTTTGAGACCTATTTTGGGCAATTCATAAACATAAAGGGCTTATGATTGTTTATGGGCATTTGCTCAGAGGAAAAAACTCAGGGACAGAGCCTAAAGCTGACTGTGAACATACTAACAGCTAACTCTTAACAAGGACGAGTGGCACCTGGAGAAGAAAAGCATGATTAAACAGAAAGCCAGGCTTGAGCCCATTATCCAGGGAGGACTCACAGACATGTGCTGTCTTCCTCATGGACAATACTCCAGCAAGGTGGAACCTGGGGTCTAAATAACGAGAACTCGGAATCCATATTCACCCAGGACCAAGTTCTCCTTTAGGGTAACTTGTCACCGGAATTAGTTAAAAAGACCGGAGAGTTTAAGAATGGGTATGTGAGCAGTTTAAAACTGATGTGGTGATAAATGCACAACTCTGAGATCATACTTGAGAGCCAATGATTGTATATTTTGGATGGACTGTATGGTGTGTGAATAGAACTGCTTTTAAAATAATAATAATAATAATAATAATAATAATAAAAAGAATGCATGTGTGAGCTAAACACATATCCAACCTGGAAGAGGATTTCTGATCTTGATAATAAGCAAAGTATTCAAGGAATACTTGAATACTTGAAGGCTCTTTCTAATGAGGATTTATATCTCTGGTCTAAGGGATGTAAGAGTGATATTCATTATCTGTGATCTCAATACTTATAACTACTCAGAGAATTAAAAATATATAAATAACGCTGACACTTGGGAAAATTTCTTTTTTTTAAATGACGCTTACCAGGCGAACAACTAGAGAGCTATTATTTTACTTTCAATTGCAATGCACTTATGCACATTTATTTCTATCATGGGGACACTTAAGAGGATCGTCTATTTTCCAAAGAACAGCCTGTGCATTCTGGGAATGGTAGGGGAGGTGCCTGTTGATTTTAACTCATGATCTCCACTTAAATTCTGAACATTTGGTATATTTTAGACGGCAGGAAATCAGGGACAAGTCCAAAAAACTGGCCCTAAATTAGTTTTCCTATTGAAATAAGATACTTTTACACCATCTGATTTTGTGGCCAAATGAATAAATGGCAGCCCACCACAAGCGACTTTATAAGTGGATTAACCCTCTACGTGGAGAGGCTGGCTTTCCAAGCGGTTATTTACTTATTATTTTATTAGTGTTCAAACTTCAAAGAAACACCCTGTATTACGTTTGGTGTTGAGGTCAAGGCAGTAGAGTTCGTTTTTATCCTACTTTCTCATTTTCTCAGTGCCATAAATAACTTCAAAAGAAAGCAAACTGAGCAGGTCAGGAATTAAGCAACCACATTTTATTCAATAAATATGAACATCTGCTTGTTAACCAATTATTAACCACAATAAAATAATTTATCAAGAATTCAAAAGAAACCACCACCTTGGAATCAAAGTGCAAAAATCTTTCCCATAAAATTTCCCCCCCTTGTAGAATTGCAGACAACAGAAAGTTACCCAGTTTAAGGCCTAGAATAATCTAAAAAGTGCCAAGGTAAATTTTAAAGCTAAAACAGATTATTTTGCATATAGTGAGCAATATGAAGATATCAGTTGAGTCACTGAATAAATGATCAAATGGATGAATTGCTGAACATCAGGATATTTGATTACCTATATCCACATTATATGCCAGGCTCACATCCATTTCTTGCTCCTCCCTTGCCTCGCTTTTGCTTGCTCTGTATTGCAGGAACTCACGTATCCCAGGTCCCTTGCCAACTGGCTTCCAGGTAGGCTGGAATGCTAAGGTACTGGTGGAAAATTAGAGGGCGGAGGAGGGGCAAAGCCAGGGTATTTTTCCATATCTAACTTGGCTTCTGACATTGGCTCCATCTTAGGCAGTGGCATTGACCTGGCCAGAGCTCCATTTTCCACACTCTATCCTTGGTCCTAGCTCCCCCTGGGCAGCCCCCACCAGGGTTCTAGCTCCTGTGGACAGCCCAGCTGTGGACTCTGGGAACCACACCTCCTCCCGCTAACCTTGTAGCTGTAAGTGTGGTAGCAGCTCCCTGCTGCTTGGCTTCTCTATCATCACCTTTGTAAATCAATTCCTGTAGTAAGTCCCCTCTGTTGAAACACCTACAATGGTTTCTGTTTTCCTGACTGGATCCTGACTGATAAATATTAGAACCATTGAGTTTTTAAAGTTCTAACATATCAGGTCATTTTTGCATGAGAATCTGTCCTAAGCCAATGAGATATCACTCAAACCACATCCAATACCCACTTTCTGCAATATAAGTGGATGAATACTCCCTCAACTGCTGGTTTTGTTAAGCACTGGAATCCTTTCTGCAAGGTGCAAAAATGACTCTGTGTTTCTACCAATGTCACTGTCAGTAGTAGTGGACACCAGCAAGAGTCAACTCAGGAGGTCGTTTTTGTTGTATATACTCAGTGCAATAACAAGATGAGAGAAATACAAACAGAAAATCGATCTTAAGAAGAAATTACAAAGTCATCAAATGAAGAACATTGCAAAAAAAAGAGTCTCCAAAAATTTAGAGCAACGTGAAACAGCACCAGAACATTTCTTCCCTGTTGGATCAATGTATTTTCCTGAAATTATAATCATTTAGAAGTCCCAGATATTTCAAGAGACTCATAAAAAAAAAATCTGGTTCACTGACAAATGATTCATAGATTCTCAGCTAGAAGGCACCAGTGGGATGATTCCTTCTCAGAAGTAGAGTTCTTTGGTGAGCATCGAGACCACGCATGGGATCTGCTTCTTCCTGTGGAGGTGTGGGTTATCAGACTGCGATTCGAAGTGCCTGGCCACTATGTAGTTCACGCGGGTGAGGATCTGTATGATCTCCAGGTCTTTCCCGTGCTCGTTCAGGGTGGAGCAGAGGGCCTGCACAAACCAGGAGCCTTTTCCTGGGTTCCTCCAGGAGTAATAGCCTTCAAGAGGGCAGAAAGGAGAAGATGAAACTGGCTGGCTCTGGACCTGCTCCAGCTCACCACTGAGAACGAGCTCTCAGCATTTTGAAGCTTTTGCACCTGCTTTTCTGAAATGATTTCATCCTATTTTGCATGCGAGTCATTAATGAGAACTATGTTGATGTGCTCAGAGAGCAAAACATCCTAGATCTAGAGGATTACACAGATGCTTTGGTATTCCAGCATGGAAATCCTATAACAGACAACACCGCTAAGGACCAGTGTTGGTACATGTTGCAGAGGGCTACTCCAGCAGCAGTTTTGATGGCAGCACCCACGATTCATATCAGACACCTCAGTGAGTATGAGACAAATCTGCACATGGAGATTTCCAAAGGAAATGCTGGAGAAACTACTTCGTAACTCTGGAACTCCTCACCACCCTCTTGGCGATTTTCTAACCCAAGCTTAGACAGGGGAACTAGCAGGGAACCACACGGAGAATTTTAAGATGTGTTCCTGCTGTCAGGGGGCACAGAAAACTAAAACCTGGCTGTTGCTGAAAAAACCTAGAGGCAAGAGGTGGCTGAATGACCAACTGCCCTAAGAGTGGAGCCAGGAGAGCCTCCTGCCCCGGGATGGCCAGCACCATCGGGTCAAAGGATGGCAATGGGAGAGAAAGCTGGCTCTTGGCTGTCCTGGGTCCTGTCCTACAGGACTTCCTGAGGGGCAAGGAGACCTCAGCAAAGAGACTAACCATGTATGCGGGAGGATGTGCAGGAGTTGAGGAAGGAATCATAATGGGTAACCAGGAATGGAAATGCAAATCCTCAGGCCATGGAACTGCAGGAGCAAAGGGCCCAGGAAACCCAGGAACTCCTGAAGGCACCCAAGAGGAAAGCACCCAGCTTTACGCACTCAACTGGCCCAGGGCACAAGAAGCCAAGTGACCATGGTCCCCATACCTTATGCCCTACCTCTTCTTCCTTCCTCCTTCACTCCCATCTTTGACCCTGGGAGAATCTACAAAGGGATCTGGCAAAGAGAGAGGAGGCGAGAAAGAAGAAGGATCAAGGCCACCTTCCTTAGCCATTTGAAGGTCTCCAGGCTAAGCAGATCCAACCTAGAAGTGGGGAGAGATTTATAGCCAAGTCAGGTTCAGAGTTTTAGTTATGATCTCAGACTGAACATTCTGGTTATAGTATTGCAAGTGTATGTGACTTTAAAAAGTGACAAGAATTCTGCTTAATATCTTAAAATAAACAGAAAAGCCAGAAGACCTGCTGGAGTTTTCATCCAGGGGTAGGGAAAGATTCCACCTTCACCCTGAATTTAAAAGGACTGAAACAAAGTAAAGCTGTATTTGGTTTACATGATGAGCTGTGCTTCTTCCTCTGACCTCCAACTGGTTACACTGATTTGATAAGACACGGGTCATCGTTACCATCTACAGCAATCAGTTATCAAAGAAATGTACAATAAACAGAAATAATCTATTTGTGTGAAGTGACTGAGGTGCACTTAGAATGCTTTTCCGTAGCACATGCTATTGGCAGTGACCAGCCTGAGGATTCCAGCTGCCTGGTGTAAGCAGTGTTACAAGAATTCATTTGTAGAGGGTGCTCACAGTAAAACGGCGGTGAGCTTGGCAAGTATTAGAGCTCTATTTTCTTACTGCGTCCAGGTTTGCGTCCTCTGACTCCATTCCTACAGGGTCTCCAAGGTAACCATTCTAAAACACAAATCTCATTCTCTGCTTCTCCTGCTTCAAACAGTTCCCTTCCACATTTTCATCAGTGTGAAGTTCACACTCCTTAGCAGGGCCCACAGGGCCCACCACTCCCTTGCCATACTGTCACCTGCTATGGTCCAGCCTTAGGGTGTTCCTGAGTGTCACCAAACGCACTGGGCTGCTGGACCCCTCACAATGTCCGCAAAGCCATCCTTCCCTTCCCTGCTATTGGGTTTTTTTCAGAACTCAGATATGGCAGCTCTTCTCACGCCTGCCCCTCCAGCAGAGCTCACATCTCCTCCTTTAGTTCCACCAGGACTTGCTCAGAGCACATACAACTCTCCCTCTGGGTTTGTTTGCACAAATACCCACTCCCAGTACACTGCCTCTCTTTCATGAGCAGTAAGACCAAATTATTTTCTATCTTATAAGATCCTTAAAATGGGTGACGTTATCAGTATCACAAAATCCCACCTGTAGATCCTGCCAGAAATGGTTTTCCAAACACAACGGCTTGTTTACTGGTGCTAAAACCTTTGTATCAGGCACTCGACAAGCCGCTATTACAGGTGGAAGAATGGTTTTTACCTAAAATGAAGGACTTTCACTGAACAGGCTAAGGCAAACAGTGCTTGGCAAATAACGAGTAGGCCTGTTAGTTACTGACATCTTCTGGTACCAGTTTACAGGTTGCAGTGTAACGTGGCTGGGACTCGAGTCAGGAATCCTGGTCTAACCTATATCGCTATCACGTACCAAAAGCTCTACATGACTTTAAGCACATCACTTATGTTCACCCAAGCTCAATAATTTTTTAATCTGTAAAATTAAGATAGTAATAATATATTTTTCAGCTATCTACACAATTAGTATAAGGATGATATGAGGTTAAAGACATGAAAAGCATTCTCTAAACTATAAAGAGCTATAGAAAGGTTTGTTCTTGTAATTAACAATTAAAAAACAGTAATAACAAATGAGAAAACTCAGCTTTCCTGGAAAGAAAAGTGCATACATCCCAGTGGTATGCAGAGTAACTCCCCCTGCCCCCCAAAGATGTCCATGACCTAATTCTGGAACCTGTATGTTACCTTCTATGGCAAAAAGGACTTTGTAGATAGGATTAAGGCTAGGGACTTTGCGATGGGGAGCGATCCCTGGATTTCAGGTGGGCCCAATTTAATCACAGGACTCAAAATGGAAAAGCTTTCCCAGCTGTGGTCAGAGAGAAAGACGTGATGAAGAAAAGTCAGAAAAATGTGAAGTTGCTGGCTTTGAAGATGGAGGAAGGGGGCCATGAGCCAAGGGATGTGGGAGGCTCCAAGAAGATGGAAAAAGCAAGGAAACAGATCCTCCCCTAGGACCTCCAGAAAGGAAGGCAGCTCTGCCAACACCTTGAGTCTTAGCCCCAGTGGGACCTGAGTTGGACTTCTGACCTACACAACTCTCAGATAAATTTGTAGTATATAAGCCACTGTGTTCGTGGTCATTTGTTATGGCAGCAACAGAAAACTGATACAGCTCCCCAAGGCTGCATCATGATGGGGAAATGGATGGTCTCACTGCAAGCAATGGACTTGACTTGATACCTGGAACCGTGGAATAAGCGAAGAGAAAGTCGGCTTCCACTGGAATCTTGTGTTGGGGATTAGCATCTGTGTCATTGATAGACCCTGAATCGGCCTGGATCCCATCATCCAACTCTGACCCTCGGCAAGCCTAAAAAGCAGAGCAGAGATCACCCCCTGGAGTTGGGAAGAGAGACGCACACACCATTTACACTGTGTCCCAGTGCTCAGAAGTGTGCTCGGCATGTACTCGGGGCGCCAGAATAATCTGCTGAGTGAAAGAGTGAACAAATGAATATTGTGTCAAATTACTAAGCAGAGCACATAAAAGTATTACAGTGTCTTACAGAAACCTTCATAATTTGTGATCCAATGCAAATACATATGTCAAGCATTTAAAAGGAAAACAAAGCCCCAAATTTGCATAGCTCAATAGAAACAAATGTGGATTTGTTCAAGTAACTCTTTAATCTCCTGTTTTCAAATGTATTGTCCTTGAAAAGAGATTACCTGAATGAAGAAGAGTTTGGGTTTCTCTACAAGGCTTTTGCATCTATCGCCCCTAAAACAGGCGGTCAACTCCTTTATTGGCACTATAGCATCTGTTCCATAGATTACGTTTTCTTCTCCATGGCTTAATAAGATGCAGGCAAAGCAGGCTGATTTTGTATGGTCCTCTTCAGAAGCTGCAAGCAAACAATATTCACATTGAAAAGTCAAATCTTAAATCCTGTAGGACCTCAGATGTAATATTTGCTTTCACAGCCTCGCAGGTGCCATTTATTGCAGGAGAGGCACCCGTGAGGGGGAAGGTGGAGCAGAGAAGCCGGGCTGCTCTCAAAGAACTGGACTGCGCCTACGCCACCCCTCAGGAGAGAACGAGGACAGTGGAGAAAAATTAGAGAGGGGGAGAATTCTAGAATGCTCCTCAGTGACGAGGAAGTGAACTCTGAGCAATGGAAGCATTCAGGCGGCGTCCTGCGGGGGGAGGAGCACAGCCTGCTGTTTGCTAGTTCTGTGACACTGGGCAAGTTACGCAACCTTTTAGTGCTTGAGTTTCCTTGACTGTAAAATGAATATATTAATAGTACCTATTAAATGAGTTAATATTTGCAAAGTAGGGCACATAATAAGCACCAGCTAAGTATTTGTCAAAGAAAATAAAATAAAATGCTAGGTTTGCTGTCAGTCTATGAAAGCAGGCTTCATATAGGGAATCAATAGGTGGATCTGGAACCTGACAAGAAGTCCACGTGGATACTGATATCCCCAAGACGGCTGCTGGAAGACCCTCGCGAGATTTCTCCAGGAAGCCAGGAGAAGCCCCAGATATTCTCCAGAGACATTATAATTGGGCCCACCCGGGGGATTGATGGGTGGGGTAATCAATCAAAACAGCAAACAGCTGGAACTCCTCCCATGCCATTAGCAAAGGGGTGGAATAATTAATCGTTTAAAAAGCAGGCGCAAAGGCCAAATAGGCCCCCTGCTCTCCCGTCCCTGCCCTCCTCGTCTCTCTTGGCTTCTGCGCCCAGCTCTCATCGTGCCCCCCTGCATGGATCAACATGCAAGTAACACCTGGGCATTTATAATCTATAATGGGAAATTGTAGCCTATAAATCAGCCCTCTTTATCATTCTTCAGCTCTTACTCTCTACGAGGGACCCGTGATCTGTTACTTTCTCCCATTTCTCTTCCCTCCCTACCTTAAGAAATTACTGGCCTAACTAACCTGATGCGCTCTGAAATTCATTTCTGCAGCATAAGTCGAAAACCTACATTAAATCCGGTAACACTACGATGCTGAAGAATCATAAACCATGTAAGCCAGCTTGAGCGCATCCAAGGTTCTGTGATTCTGACTAACTGAACTAACTAAACAGAACTAACTAATGCATCCTTTCTTCTCTATTATTAATGATGGGGGAGGAATAAGATTTAGAATTTCTTGAGCCCCTACTACTTGCAGGCAATGGTCGAGATACTTTACACAAGTTGTCACTGACTCCTTTCAAAAACCCCTGGAAGCAGGCATAATTTATCTTTATTTCATTGCTAAGGAAATGGAATCTCGGAGAGGTTCTCTAACCTTGCCCCAAGGTGACCCAACCTGTTTGAGCCACACTCTAACCTGGGCGGCTATAAGGCCCTGCACAGAGCAGGTGTGGTCTCTTCCATTCTAATCCATAGGATGCTTCCGCACAGTGGTTCTGGAATAACTGTGGCATCAGAGGTACAAAGCGAGGGCAATGAGATTGGAATTCTTTTTCCCCTTGAGGTTATTTTAAGATTAGATGAATTGAGAAAATGGAGTTTTGCCCCCACTGGAACCTGTGACACAAACAGTCAAGAAAACATAGCTGCTTTGCTACTTTGATAGGACAGTGCGAGCAGTCTACGGTTGTGACATGCTTTCACCTCGGGTGGAAGGACTCACCCTCCTGAGAACAGAACTACAATCAGGACAAGTCATATGTCTGTGCGGGCAGTTACACTTCTCAAAGCACGTTCAGTCTCCTCTCAGCTACTCCTCACTCCAACTCCAAGAAACAGGAATAGCTGGAATTGTGATCCACATTCCAGGAAAGGAACAGCATCAGATGATGGAGTGCTTGCCTACAGCACCCAGCTGTTAGAACTTGGCTAGAACCAGAACTCAGGGGCTGCCCGTTTCTAGTCCGTGCTACCACGTGGCCTACTAGGCTACAGAAGGTCAGCCTGTAACATTCAAGTTTGAAGAAATGAGGAAAAGATATCTAGTATAAAATAAAATAAAATAAAATAAAATAAATAAATAAATAAAATAAAATAAAATGGAGACGGGGGCTTTTTCTTTTTTAGTGGCACAACTAAGAAAGGCAGCAGTGATCTGTCCATGGGTCACTGTCTAGGAGTTAGAAGGATATTACTTTCAAATACTTGCCCTAAATGCCAGAGTAGCACTGCAGATGGCACCTATTAGACAGTGTATAAGAGAAAAACGCAATTGTTCCAGCACTGGAAGAGCAGGGTGTGAGTTTTGGTTCTGGGCCTACTAATTGTAACCTTCACTATGTCTCTTATTCTCTCTAAATGGGCATGTTAATATTATGTCAACATGCAGAGGTTTATTAAAGAGCTAATGAAACAGCAGGTGAAAGTGATTTATAAAAAATAAGGTATTTTAGAAGTTCAGAGAATTATTTTTCTCCATCCACCCCCAGGGAAGAATTTACACTTAAATTCTGTTCTGGACAGAACAAAAAGTTATTCTTCCTTCCCTAGGAAATCGAGACAGTTCTGTATATATACAGAATCTGACTGTAATGTAAGCTGATTTCTTTTCACAGAGATACCTAAGTTTCCTCAAAGAGTCCCACCTGGCCTGGATACAGGTATGGCCTGGCCAGGAGAGAAGAGAGACTTCCCAGGCTGAAATTCCTCTGCCCCACAAAGGTGTCCTCCCAAGACCAAATTGGGTTGTGCTCCCCCGGGTGCAGGCAGAAGGCAGGGGCAGGAGGGCAAACACACACCTTGTTTAAGCAGGTCCTGCATCTTGGCACAGGAGCAGTCATTACAGACAACCACTTCAAAACCCAGCCTCTGGAAGCACTTGAAAAGGGCCTCGGCATCTCTGTCCGTCCCGTTCCGCGTGGCCATCCCTGCAGGAATCAAGCAAGGAGTCTGCAGATGAGCAATGCCTGGCCCAAAGCTACGTGGGTGCATCACCCTGCCAGGCATCCAGTGCAGCTGACACCAACTCCAGTGTGAATGCTCTGCATACAGAGAACACCTTCCAAGGGCACATTTTAAAGGATCAACTGAAATAAGACACAAACCCAAAGGACAGGCAACTCAACCTGCCTACAAAAGGTGAGCCCCACCCCCCCATTGTGGAACCTCTCAGCTTCAACCCAGGCCAAAAAGCTGTTAGAATCTCCCCTTTATTCTTAGTTCTTTACATCAAAATCCCACATCAGTTTAAGCACATAGTGGGACCGCAGGCTGAAAGTTCCTGATTTCCCTGCATCTATTTCCAAAACTTTCCCCTGGATAGGCAGGTACCGCCTGCAGAGGGGCTGTCTGCCACAGTAGATGGGCACAGTGTGTCTCTGGTGACCATCTGTTCCATGTCTTGACGCAAGGTGAAGGGGATGGAAGGGAAAAGGAAAGGCTGGCCCAGGCCCCAAGACCCACCTGTTGCTGCACTGAAGTTCTTGTTGTTTATGATGATGCACTTGCCCAGCTTCTCAAAATTCATGTTATACTGAAAGTCAGGCACGACCACTCGCTCCCGCACAGTCTCGACTGAGTGCTTTGTGCCATTTCTCTTCTTCTTACTGGGGAGATAGAAAGCCTGTCAGAGGCTGGGCAAGAAGCAGCGTGGACAGTAACAGACCTTTGGTTTTACTATTAGCATGAAAGGGGGCTCCGAAGAAAGCCACCAATTATATCTGTGAAGAGAAGTGACCTGAGTGGACAGCTGGTTCTGTGTAACTGTCATGTGAAAAAGGAACCGGGTCCCTTGTTAAACTTCATTCAATGCCAGAGACACAAATCAAAAGCACAATGAGGTGCCAGCACATGCTCCTCAGAATGGCTACGATGTAAAAGAAACAGTGCTGGCAGCCAGGTTCAGGACCTGAAGGTGCCACGCACAGCTAAGGGGAAGCTCCTTCATGCAGTCATTTCTGAAAACTGGTGGAATCTCCTAAAACTGAACTTGAGCATTTCCTATGACCCAGCAACTTCACTCCTGGGTACACAACCTAAGGGAATGCAAACATGTTTACCAAAAGGTGGGTCCACATATGTTCATAGCAAAACAATTTATAAATAGCCCCCAAAAGGAGCTCCAAATGTCTGTTCCTAGTAGAATGGATAAAGGGTTGCATTTCCATATATACTATATACATGAGAACTTGGTAACAATCAGAATGAACAAACCATGATGACATGAAGCAACAGGAGTGAATCTCACAAATGTAATATTGAGTGAAAGAAGCTATTCTGAGGGAAGCAGATGTGGCTCAAGAGATTGAGCTCCTGCCTACTACATGGGAGGTCCCAGGTTCGGTTCCCGGTGCCTCCTGGGGAAGACAAACATGACAGTGAGCTGGTGCAACAAAGTGATGCAATGAGGAGCCACAAAGAGGAAAGACAGTGAGAAACACAACAAAGCAGGGAGCTGAGGTGGCTCAAGCAATTGAGCATCTATCTCCCACATGGGAGGT
>JAQZBX010097614.1:0-11671 GCA_029593785.1 Cabassous unicinctus | reverse complement strand
ATTTAACACAGTCATTCCAACAATCTAAGATAAACATTGTGTGAAAACTGTAGAGTGGTATACATGGAAGATATTGTCATTAATATGCATAAATACATTAGTTTACTATTTTTGAGAACTCATTTATTATCTCATGTTCAAATTTATGTTTCTTTTGAAATTTGTTTCTAGTCTCATTTTCATTCTTGAATCATAGTCGGAGATGAACAATCACAGCTTCAAGATGTAATTTATTTTTTTATTTTTTTATTTTTTTTAAAGATTTATTTATTTATTTATCTATCCCCGCTTTTGCTGCTTGCGCTTGCCGTGTCCATTCGCTGCGTGTCTTCTCCGTGTCTGCTCATCTTCCCCTCGCTGCGAGGTCCTGCTGCACCAGCCCCTCGCGCCGCGCAGGCTGGCCTGCCCTCACAAAGAGACCCCGGGAAGCGAACCCGGGGCCTCACACATGGTAAACGGGGGCTCTATCCACTGAGCCACACCCGCTTCCTGCCGTGAGGGCTTGCTGCATCAGCCCACTAGGCTGCGCGGGCCGGCCTGCCCTCACAAGGAGGCCCTGGGAAGCGAACCCCAGGCCTCCCATATGGTAAACGGGGGCTCTATCGACTGAGCCACCCCCGCTTCCCCAAGATGTAATTTAGATGTTCTACCATTTACTACCTCATAGTTAATAATCTCACATTTTATTCAGCTCCCTTCCAATTAAATGATTCTTCTGTATGTTTTTTATGTATTAGCACTGGTTTTAAATTTTAAACAAATTAATTCTATTGATACATATTAATAAAGCATAAATCCATCCAAAGTATACAATGATGGTATTTGGTATTATCACATAGTTGTTCATTCATCATTATGAGAGCATTTTCATTATTCCAGTAATAATAATAATAAACAAAAAAAAAAACAAAAAAAACCCTCATCACCTCTCAATGCTCCTTCTTCCGCCGTACATAGCTACTATTCTGTCTCTCTAGTTTATTTGTATATTTTGTAAAAACAGTCTTCTATATGAAATATTATCCATATTCATATTTTACTTGAGGTTTCACTATGTTATACAGTCCCATGTTACAATTTTTAGCTTTCCTTCTAGTAATATACATATTCTTAGACTTTCCCTTTCAACCACTGTCATACCCATATAATAGCTCTTCTAGTTACAAACACTATGATGTGTTTTCACCATTTCTATTCATTTCCAAAAATTTCCACTCTTTACCAGTTCTGCACAGATTAACCCTCAGCTTTCCATTCTCTACCCTCATTCTATTTTCTGGTGACCTATATTCTAATTAATAACTCCATGAGTTTGCACAATATACTTAGTTCATAGTAGAGCAATCATATTGTATTTGCCCTTTTGTGTCTGGCTTCTTTCATTCAACATAATGTCCTCCATGTTCATCCATGTTGTCATATGCTTCACGACTTCATTTCTTCTTACCACTGCATAATATTCCATCATGTGTAGACACCACAATTTTTTTATTCATTCGTTGATGGACACCTGGGTTGTTTCCATCTTTTGGCAATTGTGATTAATGCTGCTATGGACATTAGTGTGCAGATGTCTGCTAGTGTCACTGCTCTCAGTTTTTCTGGGTATATACCTAGTAGTGATATTGCTGAGTCACATGGCAGATCTGTATTCAACTTCCTTAGGAACTGCCAAACAGCCCTCCAAAGTGGCTGTACCATTCTGCATTCCCACCAACAGTGAAGGAGTGTTCCTATTCTCCACATCTTCTCTAGCACTTATTGTTTTCTGTTTTTTTTTGTTTTTTGTTTTAATAATGGCCACTCTGTGTGGTGTGAGGTTATATCTCATTGTTGTTTTGATTTACATTTCCCTAATAGCTAGTGATATTGAACATTTTTTTTCATGTGTTTTTTGGCCATTTGTATTTCCTCTTTGGAGAAATGTCTGTTTAAGTTTTTAGACCATTTTAAAATTGGATTGCTTACTCTTTTATTGTTGAGTTGTATGATCTCTTTATATAGAATAGAAATAAAAAAGATGTGGCTTCCAAATACTTTCTCCCACTGAGTGGGCTGCCCTTTTACCTTCTTGATGAAGTCCTTTGAATAACAAAAGTGTTTACGTTTGTGGAGGTCCCATTTATCCATGTTTTCTTTCGTTGCTTATGCTTTTGGTGTAAGGTTTAAAAATCCGTCACCTACCACAGGTCTTGAAGATGTTTCCCTACATTTTCCTCTAGGAGTTTTATGGTTCTATCTTTCATATTTAGGGCTTTGATTCATTTTGAGTTAATTTTTGTATAAGGTGTGAGATATAGGGTTCCTCTTTCTTTCTTTTGTATATGAATATCCAGTTCTTCCAGCACCATTTGTTGAATAGACTGTACTGGTCCAGCTGGGTGGGTTTTACAGCCTTGTCAAAAATCACTTGACAGTAGATATGAGGGTCTGTTTCTGAACCAGCAATTCGGTTGCGTTTGTCTATGTGTCTATCTTTATGCCAGTACCATGCTGTTTTTACCACTGTAAGTAGGTAATATGACTTAAAGTCTCGTAGTGAGTCCTCCAACTTTGCTCTTCCTTTTTAAGATGTTTCTGGCTATTTGGGGCCCCTTATCCTTCCATATAAATTTGATAATTGTGTTTTACATTTCTTTAAAAAAAGTGCTGGTGGAATTTTTATTGGGATTGCGTTGAATCTTTATATCCTTTTGGGTAGAATTAACATCTTAATGATATTTAGTCTTTCAATCCTTGAGCATGAAATGTCCTTCCATTTAGGCCTATTTAAACATTTATTTTAGCAATACATCATAGTTTTCTGAATACAAGTGCTTTACATCCTTGGTTAAGTTGATTCCTAAATATTTTATTATTTTTGTTACTATTTTAAATGGAATTTTTTCCCTTAATTCCTCCTCAGATTGTACATTACTAATGTATAGAAACACTGCTGATTTTTGCATATTAATCATGTATCCTGCCACTCTGCTGAAATTGTTTATTAGCTCTAGCAGTTTTGTTGTGGATGTTTCAGAACTTTCTAGGTATAGGATCATATCATCTGCAAATAGCAAAAGTTTTACTTCTTCATTTCTGATTTGGATAACTTTTATTTCTTTTTTCTTGCCTGATTGCTGTAGCTAGAACTGCTAGCACTATATTGAACAACAGTGGTGACAGTGGGCATCCTTGTCTTGTTCCTGATCTCTATGGGAAAGCTTTCAGTCTTTCACCATTTAGTACAATGTTAGCTGTGGGTATTTCCAATATGGCGTTTGTCATGTGGAGAAAGTTTCCTTCAATTTCTATCTTTTGTAGTATTTTTATCAAGAAAGGATGCGGTATTTTGTCAAATGCCTTTTCTGCATCAAATTGATACGATCATGTGATTTTTCTTCTTTGATTTATCAAAGTGATGTATTATGCTGATTGATTTTCTTGTGTTGAACCACCCTTGTATACCTGGTATAAAACCCATTTGATCATGGTGATTAATTCTTTTAATCTGTTGTTGGGTTCTATCAGCAGGTATTTTGTTGAGGATTTTTGCATCCGTATTCATTAGGAAAATGGGTCTGTAATTTTCTTTTTTCATAGTATCTTTATCTGGCTTTGGTGTTAGGGTGATACTGGCTTCATAGAATGAGTTTGCTTATGTTCCTTCTTTTTCAGTTTTTTGGAAGAGTTTGAGTAAGATTTGTATTAAATCTGTGAATGCTTGGTAGAACTCACCTGTGAAACCATCTGGTCCTGGGCTTTTCATTTGGGGAGTTGCTTGAAGACTGTTTCAATCTCTTTGCGATTGGTTTGTTGAGGTCTTCTATTTTTTCTAGGGTCAGTATAGGTTGTTCTTACGTTCCTAGGAATTTTTCCGTTTCACCTACATTGTCTAATTTGTTGGTGTACAGTTGTTCATAGTATTCTCTTATGATCTCTTTTATTTCTGTGAGGTCAGTAGTAATGTCCCCGTTTTCATTTTTATTTAATTTATATCATCTTCTCTCTTTTTTTCTTTATCAGTCTGGAAGAGTTTGTCAATTTTGTTAATCTTCTCGAAGAACCAACTTTTGGTTTTGTTAATTCTCTCTTGTTTTTTTGTTCTCAATTTCATTTATATCTGCTCTGATCTTATTATTGTCTTTGGAATAGTTTGCTGTTTTTTTTTCTAGTTCCTCTGGCTATGTAGTTAGGTCATTGATTTTAGCTCTTTCTACTTTTTCAATGTAAGCATTGAGGGCTATAAATTTCCCTCCCAGCACTGTCTTCTCAGCATCCCATAGGTTCTGATATGTTATGTTCTCACTTTCATTCATCTCGAGGTATTTATTGATTTATATTGCAATTTCTTCTTTGACTCACTGATTTTTTAATAGTGTGTTGTTTAATCTCTGTATATTTGTTAATTTTCCCTTTTTCTGCCTGTTGTTGATTTCTACCTTTATTCCATTATGATCAGAGAAAGCGCTCTGTATAATTTCAGTCTTGTTGAATTTTTTGATACCTACTTTTTGACCCAACAGCTGGTCTATCCTGGAGAAATATCCATGAGCACTTGAGGTGAATGTATATCCTGCTGTTCTGGGGTGCAATGTTCTATATATGTCAATTAGGTTTAGTCCATTTATCATGTTTTCAAGCTCTCTGTTTCTGTGTTCATCCTCTGCTCAGATATTCTATCCAGTGTGGGAAGTGGTGTATTGAATTCTCCAACTATTATTGTAGAGACATCTGTTTCTCCTTTTAGTTTTGCCAATGTTTGCCTCATGTAATTTGGGGCATCCTGGTCAGGTGCATATATATTTATGATTGTTATTTCTCCTGGTCAATTGTCCCTTTTATTAAAATGTAATGTCCTGCTTTGTGTCTAACAACAGTTTTGCTTTTAAAGCCTATTTCATCTGATATAAATATAGCTACTTTAGCTTTTTTTGTTTGTTTATTTACTGCATGCATGGAATTTCTTTTTCCAGCCTTTCACTTTCAATGTATTGGTATCCTTGGGTCCAAGTTGAGTCTCTTGTGGACTGCATATAGATGACCCATATTTTTTATCCATTCTGCCAGTCTGTCTTTTGATTCAGCTGTTTAATCCATTAACATTCAATGTTATTACTGGAAAGGCCAATCTTATTTCACCCATTTTGACCTTTGGTTTTATCTGTCATATTTTATTTTCACCACTCTTCTGAGACTTTTAGGTACTTGTACTGATATAAGCTTCATTTTTAGACTTTCTTCTACGCCTCTCTCTCCTGTCTTTTCTTTTCTTTTCAGGCTGTAGCACAGCCTTTGGTATTTCCTGCAAGGCTGGTCTCTTTGTTATAAACTTTCTGTTTCTGTATCTGTGAATATTCTAAACCTGCCATCATTTTTGAAAGGCAACCTTGCTGGATATAAGATTCTTGGCTGGCAGGTTTTCTCTTGCAGTATCTTAAATATATCATTCCACTGCCTTCTTGCCTCCATGGTTTCTGATGAGAAATGGGCACCTAATCTTATTGAGTATTCCTTGTATATGATACATCGCTTTCCTCTTGCTACTCTCAGAATTCTCTGTCTTTGGCATTTGACATTCTGATTATTATATGTCTTGGAGTTGGTCTATTTGGATTTATTTGGATGGGAGTATGTTGTGATTCTCGGACATGGATATTTATGTCCTTCAATAAGGTTGAGAAATTTTCTACAGTTATTTCTTCAAATATTCCTTCTGCCCCTTTTCTCTTCTATTTTCCTTCTGGGACATCCATGACACATATGTTTGCATGCCTCTTGCTGTTATTTAGTTTCTGAGACCTTGTTCAATTTTCTCCCATTCTTCATCTGTTCTTTTGTATGTTTGCTTTTGGAAGTCATGTCTTCAAGCTCACTGATCCTTTCTTCTCCCTCCTCAAATCTGCTGTTATATGCCTCCAGTATATTTTTAATTTCATATATCTTGCCTTTCATTCCCATAAGAACTTCTATTTTTCTATGTATGCTTTCAAATTCTTCTTTGTATTCACCCAGTGTCTTCCTAATAGCCTTAAATCTCTTTAACCATCTCGTTGAATTTATTAAGGAGATTTGTTTGAACATCTATGATTAGTTCTCAACTCCTTGTTTGTCATCTGGAGGCTTATCTTGTTCCTTTGACTGGGCCATCTCTTCCTGTTTCTTGATATGAATTGTAATTTTTTGTTGGTGTCTTGGCATCTGGCTTACTAGATATATTTATGCTGGGCGCAGTTTCTCTCTTTAGTTTACAGCTTCCTTGTGCTTTCTCCCTTGCTGGTTGTGTAGTAGGAGCCAAGGATATAGTTAGTACCATAAGCTGTGAAGGTTGAAGCTTCCCACGTTGCCCCAGGAACCGATGAAACTTCTCCCAACTTTCTCCTCTGTTAGGGATAGGGGCAGAGCCGCAGCCATGTGTAGTAATCCAAGCCATGAAGGCCAAAACTATCTGTAGTTGCCTGGTGAGACTGGTGAAGCTTATACTCCTTCCTCCCCTGCCTGAGGTGGGGATGGAGCTGCAGGTGTGGGCAGTAAACCAAGCCATGTGGGTCAAAACTGACCACAGTTGCCCAGGTAGACTAATGTAGCACTGGTTCCCCTCCTGCCCTGCTAGGGGTGGGGGTGGACCTTCTAGAGTGCCCAAAAATCTAATCTATGTGGGCCGAAATCACCTGCTGTTGCCCTGAGAGGCTGAGGGAGTACTGTCCCTTCTGCCCTTTAAGGAGTGGGGATGGAACCACAGGTGCCCAACACGCCAGTCCATGTGGGCCAAAAGCAACTGCAGTTGCCCAGAGAGGCTGAGGAAACACAGCTCCTCTCCTATCCTATTGAGGGGTAGGTGTGGAGCCACAGGTGCCCAACAGTCCAGTCCATGAAGCTGAGGGTCCCTGCAGTTGCCTGGAGAGGCTGTGGAAACACCAACCCCCTCCTATCCTGTTGAAGGGTGGGGTGAAGCTACAGGTGTCTGAGTATCCAGTCTGTGTGGGCCGAAAGCACCTATAGTTGCCCAGAGAGGCTGAGGAAACACAGCTTCCTCCTATCCTAATGGGGGTGGGGTGGGGATCATGCCCCAGGTATCTGACTATCCAGTCTGTGGCAGCTCAAAGCACCTACAGTTACCTGGAGAGGCTGGTACAGTTCCCCTCAGCTTCCTCCCTGTTGGAGGTGGGGCTGGAGCCGAGGCTAGGGCTGCAATCTGATTTGAGTGGAAAGAATCTGGTCCCTACTGTCACTGTGATGATTTTCTATCAGCCCCACTTCCCCTCATGCCAGAGACAGAGTTAAAATGCCCCCCCAAACTCCAGAAATTTTTAAGTTCCTTGAGAGCACAGATTGTGTCATTGATTTTTTTGGAGCTCCCTGTAGTTTGTTTACATATTATATAATTATTGATCCCTTATTCTTTGTGAACCAGCAGCTATTTTAGTTGCCGTGTACACAGCAATGAACAAAATAGACAAATATTCCTATCTCCTGGGAGCTTGCATTTTGGTGGTGGTGGAAGGGAGACAATGAGGACTATGAGTAAAATTTGGGTTGTGTTAGTGATATATGCTATGGAGAAAAATAAAGCATGGTAGAAGGATAGGGAATGTTGTGGTATGGGGTTTGAAGCTTTGAAAAGAAGTCTGGGGAGGCCTCACTCAGAAGGGGACATTTGAACAAAACCTTATGGGTGTGAGGGTGAGAACAATGCAGATATCTGGGGAAACAGTGATTGAAGCAAAGGGAACAGTGAGTGCAGAGGAACTGAAGCATGAGTTGCGGGATAGCATGGAGGCCAGTGTGGCTGGAGTGGAGTAAAGAAGAGGTAAAGTAGTTGGAGATGAGATCGGAAACATAGCAGGGAGTGGGACCACGTTAAATAAGATGGGGAGCTGGTGGTGGGCCTCGAGCTGAGGAGTACTATGGTCTGCCTGCTTTTTTAACTGCATCTCTCTGATGCTGTGTTGAAAAGAGGTTGAACAGACAAGGGTGGAGGCAGGGACACCAGTGAGGAGCTATTTTAATAATCTAAGTGAGAGATGATGGTGACTTGGACCAGCTGGCTGTGGTCTCAATATAGTTCCTAGCATTTATTAAGCATTCAAACGTTTACTCATCAAGTCATCTATAAATTCATAAAACAAATATTTTTAAGTTCCTACTATACCAGCACCATGGATACAAGATGTGAACAAGATGTGGTCTCCTCCTCTAAGGATCTTATGATCTAATAGGAAGCACAGATGTGTGAGAACATAATTTCAGTACATTAAAGCGAGTATCAAAATTCTGCCTGAGGAGGGAGCTAACTGCACCCAGGGGAGCAGGAAAAGCCTGGCTAGGCCTCTACTTGCCTGGAAGTTCTTTAAGGAAAGGGTATCTTATTCATCCTGGGAGGCTAGTAGAGCGCTACCTTTTGTACATATTTTTGACTGTGCTTTGAGTGACTGAGAATTGCATACCCTTGGTACACTGTGTAAGGAGGAGCAGGCTCTTCCTTACTAATATGTAGAGGAGGCCTAGGAGATTAAGGAAAATAGGAAAGTCACAGAGGATGGAAGAGTTGATAGTTGAACCTCAGCAGCCTTTTCTCAGTTCTTCTGTCCTGGCATCTTGATTTGACATTGTTAGGTATTGTAAACAAAAACTGCTGAAAACGTTTTGGAGAGGTAAAAGTAATGTCTGCACAGTGTTATTAGTGACATGAATGGTAATGCCAGTGTAGTTGATCATTTTCCTGCAATTTAGAGATATTATTTATTGGTTTATTTGTGTTGTTTTAACCCCTTGTGGAAGTTTTTGTACTTTTTTACTCTAGTCTTTTCTTACAGTGTACACAAAGAACACCCAAATGTAAAATGGAACTGCAACTCCACTGGGCTGCACTGTGAGCTATCAGAGAGGGTGATAATTTTAATTTTTTATTGCAACTGGTGCTGCCAGTATATCCAGCCTTCAGCATTATCTAACGCTGCATGCCTCCTTCCTCTGTGACCTTTAGCATTGTGAAGTGGAACTTCATTGTATTATTTAATTAAGCAGAGTGCTCCATGAAACAACCAAACAACCCAAGCTGAAGATCAGGAAAACACATTTTCATTAGTGACAGCAGGACCTATGCCCAAGGGCCCCATTCATTGGGCGGAAAATAGGACAATGCCTGAAAAATGCAAATTCATTGGAGTCAATAATCTTTGAGCATACATCTCGTTTATTGTCCTTTATATTCCATCTGTTAGTAAGTTTTTGGAGTTCCCACAGAAGGAAATGTTAATTTGTGTTAAGTATTTAGAGTACTAGTATAAGATTTGCTTGCGCTTAGAAGCCTGCTAATCAATTTGAAAAACATTTAACATCAGGCACTGTACTAGGCAGAATGGTGCAAAAATGCATAAAATTTGAAGACTTTACTTAAACTCTTTTTATTTATAATAATTTTTTTAAAAAAAATTTAAAGATACTAGATTACATAAATGTTACACAGAAAATATAGGGATTCCCATATGCCGCACTCCCCACACCTCCCATACCCTCCCACATAAACATCCTTCATTAGTGTGGCACATTCATTGCAATTGATTAACATATCCTGGGGCTTTGCCACTGAGCATGGACTATAGTTCACATTGTAGTCTACACTGTCTCCCACACAGTTCTGCATGTTATGTGAAGATATAGAATGGCCTATATCTGTCATTGCAATGTCATTCAGGACGATTCCCAAGTCCCAAAAAAGCCCCTGTATTACAACTGTTTTTCCCTCTCCCTGCCCCCAGAGCCTCTAGTGGTCACTGCCTCCACATCAATGTTGTAATTTCTCCCAATGCTAGAATCACAATATGTCTATCGTAGAATACCAGTAAGTCCATTCTAGTCCATAGTTCATTCCCCAATCCTGAGGATTCTGGAATGGTAATGTCCACTCAACTTCTAATTGAGAGGAGACTTCGATTCCATACAGCCAATGGATGGGACTCTCTTGCTTGCAGTTATTGGCTCTCTCGTTTCCTTGGTATGGTCATTGTCAGTCCTCACCTCCTTGTTAGTTGTTCTGGGTGAGTCCAATGAACTGGAGAGTAGGTGTTGCAACTCCGCTGAGGTTCTGGGCCCAGCTGGCACACGGACAGCCCAGAGACTCCAGTCTCTTGGACATACACCTACAAACTCCAATACCACATATAGGTTTGAATAGAAGGGACAGATGAACCATGTGTAGGGAAGCCATAATTGAGTCCAACTCTGTCACTCTCAGGAGCACAAACTCCAAAGTAGGGCCCACTGGCAAGGCACCAAACTCTGGAGCTATCTGCCCTGACCATGGGACCTGGTTGTCTCCAGAGCCCTCAGAAGCCCCACTATTTGAGGTAGTATCCACTTTGGCAGTCTATGAGATACTGCTGAGATGTGCATAAGCGTTACCTCTGGGATGACCTCCCGACTCACTTTGGAGTCTCTTAGCCATATAAACTCATTTGTCTTTACCTTTCCCCCCTTTTATTCGAGGTCTTTTTCCAGTTGCATTGCTAGTCGGTGCTTGGTAGTATTCCCTTGGTGCCAGGGAGGCTCATCTGTGGGAGTCATGTCCCACACTGGGGGGAAGGTAATGCATTTATATGCTGAGTTTGGCTTAGAGAGAGGCCACATTTGAACAACAAGGAGGCTCTCAGGAGGCAACTCTTAGGCTAAGTTTCAATTTCAAGAGCAAAGGCTCATAAGCATAGTCATCAATATCAAGGGCCCAACAATGAATCATCCTCCTTTGCCAGTCATTTCCCCTGCACATGGGGGACTTTTGCTGCTCCATTAGAGAATGTGGCAGTGCTCTCCAGGATGGGAATTCAATATTCAATATTCTCTCAGTTATTGTGTGAGTCTCCACCCACTGTAACAATGCCCCATGAACATTTGAACATATTTATATACCTTATATGTATGCCCAGGTGAACTGCCTCCCATATATCCCCCATCACTGACACCCCACATCAATGGTCCTCCCCTGCCCCAGTTGTAACCCTTCTGTGATCCAAAGCTTCTTCAAAAATGAAGCCATTAAAATAACCAAATACAATTAATAGGAAACTGAAATAATAATGATAGGTTTAAATATAAGAAATAAAATACATAGAATTTTTTAAAAACTAAAAATAAAATAAAAGATTGGGATATTAAAAATAATGAAAAATATTTTAATTTTTTTTTGACATTTTGCCTTTCATCACTGTAATATCTGGTGTCCTGTATGTATAGTGGCATTTTCTTCCATTTATTCCCCAGTGTCTTACTATTTTTCATTTTGTTTTTAAAGAAGTTCTAGGTCACAGTAAAGTCACATACAGAATACAGGGACTCTCACATGCCCAACATGCTCCCCTTTTCCTTCTTCCCGTATTAATACCTTTTTATATGTGGATGGTACCTTTGTTATAACTGATATCCAAATAGTGAAACATAGCTACTAAACATGGTCAATAGTTTACATTATAGTTTACATTTTAGACTGTACACTTTTATAAATTTTGATGATATTTAACATGGCCTGTGTCCATCATTGCAAGATCATGTAAACACTTCCATTGCACACTAAATCTCCCCTGTTCCATCTATTCTATTCTTCCCTCCCCTCCCCTCGGGGCCCATGGCGACCCCCTGTCTTCACTCCTTGGATGACAAGATTCATAGTTACTTGCAGCATCACTGAGGTCTTGAC